>JBBBDQ010001236.1:1495000-1717500 GCA_037127315.1 Ascarosepion bandense | reverse complement strand
ATAGAGGCTATATTATCTATCGAGGTCGTAAATCGTTATGGTGAAACACACCTACTCCTCAGATAATGAACTCTACCTTCTACAGTATAACCCGGATATAAGAGACCACACTATAAGAGACCCTGATATAAGAGTCCATGATATAAGATAGATTTCCTCTGGTCCCAAACTAGAGCATGTGGTAATGTATATAAAATGGATCAGACCCGCATATAAGAGAAACCCCCATATATAAGAGAAACGTTATCCGGTGCCGACAACTCTCTTATATCAAGGTTACACTGATTAATAAGAGTTAACAGGAAGTTCTTGGGAAGTTCATAGGAGTTCTTTAAACTTCTATTTGAGTTGAGTAGAACTACTAGGCAGTTGATATTAGTCGGTAGTTAGCCGAATACTAAGGAATCAGCTTTCCGTGGAAGATTACCAAGTTCCTAACATTTTGGTACGTTAATTCGATTAGCAACCGACATAGCACGACTATAACCTTCAGTGCGAAAACTATTCCACGACACAAATGAATACCTGTAGTTACCAAAATAAACGATATGGAGAGATATAGATTTGGCTTAACAGTCATCTTACTTGACTATTCATTCGAAGTAATATATTTGCCAAACAACAAAGACCAATAAGGACGATTTAGTATTTAGTATAGTATCCTGTTACTTTACTGAATAAGCTATTTTTAAAAGAGAAAATAAAATCGATGCAGTTACGAATAGATATCCGAATGGGCAAAAGATACGACATCCAGGTTCGAATCAAACCAGGGACAACTGCCACAGTAAATATAATGTTATGTGAAAGAAATCAGCTACTTGTCTACAATATAATTTTGCTTAATTTTAACGGTACAAGCGCAAAATATGGGTTTAAAGAAATGATTCTTAGTCTTTCTGATAATAGAACAATTTAGATAAGCAAAAAGGAACCTAGAATGCGTCTTTTTTTGTAATCATCTCACCCCTAAGCAAGGCATTCTACTGCCACTGTTGCGCAGGCGTTTACACAGGGAAAAGTGATGAGAAAGAGTGACAGGTTATAGGGGGTGTCAGAAAGTGGGTAAGAGAAGGATGAGAATACTGATGGGAGTGAAGTAGACGGAGAAAGGGGCATGAGAGAGATGATGCAGGCTAGTGAGATAGGAGATGACTTTTGACTTTATATTTAAATTCTTGGAGATTGTAGTTGTCGGGGAATCAAGTAAATGGAAGGGAATTCCACAGGCGGGAAGTGCGAGAAAAGAGGCTGATGGAGTTGAATTTGCGCTTACAATTTATTGGTTTCACAGTAAAATGGCGGGACCTTGTTGCTAATCTTGTGGCTCGAGTAAATTTATATAAAGGAGGCGCCAGTGAGCTAAGTTCATCGGAGCAGAAGTCGTGAAAGTATTTGTAGAAGAGACACAAGGAAGCCACATTGCGCCGGCGAGAAAGTGACTGTATCTGAGCTGCCAAGTCGGGATCTATTACATTAAAGATTCTCCGTTGGATTTTTCAAGGACACCTAGGTGGATAGCAGGAGATATAATTCTTTAAGTTATTTGTTCACTCCTGCTGTAGCAAGTTATAGGAAATGTCAGGAGGAGGGTAATAGACGGATGAGAATACCGAGGATAGGGGTGGGGTGGATGAAAAAGAGCTTGAGAGAATGGATACGAGTTAGTGTGATAGGAGATGTCTATTGACCTTACATTTAAATTCCTGGAGCTTGTAGCAGTCAGGGAAGCAAGTATATGGAAGGGAATTCCACAGATGGGAAGTGCGTAAAAAGAAGCTGTTAGAGTAGAAATTGCGGTTCAATTTTATCGGTTTCACTGTAAAAGGGTGGGACCTAGTTGCTAATTTAGTAGCTCGTGTAAATTCATACCTAGGGGGCACCAGTGATCTAAGTTCGTGAGAGTATTTATAGAAGCGGCACAGAGAAGCCACGTCACGCCGGTAAGACAGCGACTGCAGCCGAGCTGCCAATTCGGTATCGATCACATTACAGATTCTCCGTTGGATTTTGTCAAGAATCCCGAGGTGAATAGCAGGGGCACTCGACCAGATGTGACAGTAGTATTCAATACACAGGCGGGTGGTAGATTTATATATGTGCAGGATGGACTCAGACGGGAAAAACTTCCTGGCCCTGCACAGAGAACCGACTTTCTTAGCAGCGGATTTAGCAATGGATTCGTTATAGTCATTCCACTTGAGGTCCGCTGAGAGTGTGAGGCCAAGGAGGCGTAGTGTTTTACTGTCAGGGAGGCTAGCCTGTTCCATGCTAATGGGGGGAGAGTAAGAGCAATTGTCTATGATGGTTAATAGATAGCAGCTTCGTTTTGGAAGCATTAAAATTAATGAGTCACTTCTTACCCCAGTCCACCACAGATTGGTGGTCCTTCTCAAGCTCGGCAGCGAGGTTCGTTTTGTCAACTTCAGCAGATCTCTGATCGAGAAGAGAGTAAACGGTGGTGTCGTCGTCGTACATGCCTACTTGGGATCTTATAACATCGGGGAGATCGTTAATGTAGATTAGAAAAAGCGTAGGACCTAGAATAGAGCCTTGAGTGACATCCGCGTTCGTATGATAGTTTTGGGAGACATGTCCGTTTAATACTACCGTTATTGTGTGATTAGAGAGGAACGACTGGATCAGGTCAAACAATTGTCCAGTCATATCATAGCTCCACAGCTTGAATAGAAGATACAGCCATCATTTCAGACAAGAATTTGGTATGCTTACTTAGAAGATATAAGAAATGTTGGTCACAATTCAAATAGCACTGAACGTTTTGTCGTTTTTTTTAACTAACACGAATCCTTAAGCGTTAAATCTTCCTTCTGTTTTCTGTATACACAAGTTTTTGAAGCTTTAAATTGAAAAAAAAAAAATTATAAAGCATTTTCAAAGCTTGCTATATATAAGTAGACTCATATTGTATCTGAGAAAGTGTATTTTTCCCTAAACGTGCTTTTCTTGTCTATTAGAATATTTGTTTCATAATTCATTTTAATGATAAATAATGAAATTCTGGTTTATCATTTTATATATAAATGGCATAATCAAACAACTAAAGTTATCATAAGACAAATCTTAATAGATAAAAACAAAATTCTATGAAGGACTCAATGCAAAGAAAAACTCTGAATATTTGAAGCTATACAGTAGAAACAATCGGCATTAAATAAAATATATTTTGCCACAGGAGATGGCATTTTAAAATGAATATAAAATAATTATGATAAGTATAAAATATCTATATTTGTTTCTGGTGTAGTCAAGAGGCTTGCGAAACTGCTAAAAACATGACTTCATTTATATATATATATATATATACTAGCATCATAGCCCGGCGTTGCCCGTGCAACTCAGAACATTTTAGTAGTAGGAGAAGATGCCAATGAGAGGAGTAGATGGAAATATTTTACAGACAGTTGATTTCCTGCATGGAATATTTAGCGAAAAAAAAAAAAAGCTTTATTTTTTTTAAAATTTTATTTTCTGAAGTATGAAATATTATATCTAAAAAAAAAAAAGACTTAAATAATTAAATTAACCATTGGCACTTTTTTATTTTTTTAGATATTTTGTTTTTGTTTGAAAAAAACACATTTTTAAAAAAATATTTCTTTTGTTTCAAAATTACGGGGAAAAATATTCACATTTTTTGTTGACCAAATTAATTTTTAAAACGTCGGAATAAAAATTAAATATAAAGACCCATTTTTTTTTTTTTTAGTCACGTTGACACGTGTGATTTGATTTCTGTGACGTAATTCAGGGACCATCTTAGATCTTAGATGTTTTACGGAGCAAATGTAAATAATCGTGTCCATTGGCCAAAAAGGGCGAAAGGGAAAATTGCTGAACTTAAACTCAAAAAGCATGTTTCGACCTGGCTTCCCTGTAGATATGTAGATAAGTTTGAATGGCGTAGCTTAAAAAATGTAGGCGTGCATAGGGAACAGTCACACACAGATTCACAGATTACCTTTTATAAATATAGATAAAAACAATATGCAATAAAAAAAAGTACAGTTTTAAGGAATCTATTATATTTGTGAGTAAAATTTACAACATCAAAGATAGAGCGTATGTAAATACATAAGTAGACAGAATCTGTTTCATGCTTCAATGAAGGCATGAAGATTGCGTTCAAAGAAAAAAACAGATTGTCGCGGCATGGTGTTGACTCCAATATATATATATATATATATATATATATATATATATATATATATATATATATATATATATAGGGTATCCATAAAGTTCGTGTGCACTTTAAGAAATTATAACTTTATTTGTATTTGCGATAGAAATAATTTGTAAAAAGCATTAGAAAGAAGTAAATCGATAGTTTTTGAGGTTTTATTGAAATTTTATTTAAGTTTCCACATGTCCTCCATCATTAGCAATACAACGGGTAATATGATTTTGCAGTTCACGGAAAATATTTTCAGGTAATGCCTGAAATCACATTAGTTATTTTAGCTTTCAATCTTCTAGCGAACTAGGTTTGGTTGCATACATAATTATTTCCACATGACCCCATAAAAAAATCTCCTAAGTTGAAGCCATGAATCAAATTGATTCTGAAAAGAAAGAAAATTTATTTTTGCTTCTCTAAAAATTGTTGCAAATGTTGTGGTAAAGAATTATTCAATAACTATATTTAAATCTAGGTACATTAAACTTTATAACATTTTCACAGATTTTACAGATTACTATCACAAATACAAATAAAGTTATAAATTTTTTAAAGTGCACACGGACTTTCTATGTTTCAAGATTTACCTCGTCATCAGGCAATATTGACTCATTGTTGTGAAAATGATTTACATTTGAAAACAATAAACTTATTACTTAAAGAGTTAATATTGATGGGGAAGACAGAAAAATTTATGTGTGTGTTTAATTTGACTAATCAGAATGAAGTTCAACTTTTAAATTTGAAAATATAGGTTATATCTTTTGGGAATACAGGGTTTCTTCATTCAGTTTTAACGGGAAAGTGTTAGTTCATTGAGACGGCTCTTTTCCGGGGTGATATATCCATTATTGTTACAAGATTACTGTCTTAGCTTTCTGTGTATCTTAGCAAATTTTAAAAACAAAAAAGAAAGGAGACATTTTTTTTTATCAAACTTAAACGGGCCTATGATGATACTATTTTTATTTAGGTTTAGAGTTCATTTTTTTTTCATTTTTAAAAATAAACTCTTAATTTGTAAAAAATCTAATATCTACTTAATATTATATCATTAAACAAAACAAATTATCGGATATATGTAAGTTCATCGATATTCTTTTATGAAGAATTTTTAACCATATTCTAAGGTGAATATTTTGCAATGTTTACATATGATACTTATTTCATTACGTTTATTTAATAGATTTTTATTCTTAAGAAATTTAATAATATATAGTTTTTGATATAGACACAAGAGACTTACATATTCTAGCCTTTTTTATAAAAATGTTCTATTTTATTGTGGGGGTTTTATTGGTTTCTTTTAGATACCAAAATTATTTCGATAGGGTTGCTTTATTTCTGTACTTATTATTATTAAATGAAAAAGTGTGCTGATAAAATCTCTTTTTCAGCGGAGTCTTAGTACTACAAATATAAATTTTTATATTACTATGGTTTTCATAAGAAGAAATAGTACATTGATAAACAATGGATTCTGTCAGGCACCTGTTTTCCAATAGACACTCTATAGGGCTTCTACAATTACATTTATTACTGTCTAAATTATTGATTTCAGTTTTTGGATGATTTTTATTTTCAGTTAGGTTTAAATTTTTATTTAAAATATTATTATTATGATTTTTAAAATTTTATTTCAGATTATCCGTATAACTATAACTTAATTTTAGGCTATTTTTATTGCTTATTGAATTATTATTCGGAAAATGTTTTTAATCAAAACCAGGAATTTTTTTCTAATTTACTGCTGACCATTTAGTTGAAAGGGGGTGTATACCAAATAACTTTTCTATTTCTATTTTTTCTTCAAGGGCAGATTTTCTCTTTTTAATATTTAATATTTGGGCTTTTATATTCATTATTTTAAAGGCTGTATTATAAAGATTACTGCGCTTGCTAAACACTTCTTCATTTGCGGAATTTCTACTAATTCTGTATTATGTGGATGAGGGTGCATGCTTCATAATGGACAGAGGATAGTTAGATTTTGGGCGTATATATAAAGGATTTGTATTTGCCTTTTTTACATAGATGGTATGTATTATTTTCTAAATTTAATGTCCCATCAAGGAAATCTACGTTTTTGTATTTGTATTAATAGTCACTTTTAAATTAAGGTTTTTAAATTCTTTATATATTAACTTTCTAATTTTATCTATTTTAAAATTTGTAGAATTCCTCACTACCATAAGGCCATCATCCCTGTATAATTTAATATTTTCTGTATTCATATGATTATCAGCCTTAAGATTATATAGCACAAATAATCCAATCAGATTTGAAGAAACAGTAAAATCTAAAGATCCCACTGTTATATCAAAATTTTTCTTGGAATTATTTTTTGTCCATTGTTTTTTTAATTCTGAATGAAAACATTTTTTTTTTACATTCATTATGATGTTCCACTCATCCTCCGATAAAATCAACAGGTGTTTACTCGTGCAACCAGACTGGCAACTGGGTCCCACCCATTCACAGTCCGGTTAGCCAAATGCAGACGACAATTCTACTCCTTCAGCTTCTTCTCTCGCACTTCCCGCCTGTGGAACTCGCTCCCGTTTTCTTGCTTTCCTGACGGCTACAACCTCCAGAAATTTAAATGCAAAGTCAATACTCATCTACTAACCACTGGACTCTAGCTCTCTCCCCACCCCTGTATAACCTTCCCTTTCTCTCCACCTATGTATCTGTCATCGCACCTGCTTTCTATTGTTCCTTTCTAACTAGTCTGTACTCCTCACTCTTTTCTAATTAATCTTTTTACATTTATGTAACCCCCTGCACATCAGTGGCATTTCCGCCTTGCTCGGGGTGAAATGATAAAAAAAAAAAAAAAAATCCGAATAAACAGTGGCAAATTCTAATGAGATAACAAACAATTCCCTTTGATATCAATTGGTAATATTCCTCAATATCGAATTGGAATAAAGAACAGTTGTTTTGTTTAGTCTAAAACCAATTTGTTCCATTTTTGGTATCGATCTATAGGACGAGGAGAGTAGGGAGTGAGAAGTTAGGGTTTTGAACACTAGGGATGAGCAGGTAGGGAAGAGAAGAGTAGGGAAGGACGAAGTAAGGGTGAAGAGATAAGGATGAGGAGAGTATGGAATGAGGAGGTAGGGATTAGGAAGTAGGGATTAGGAGAGTATGGATGAGGAAAGTAGGGAATGAGGAGGTAAGAAGGAGGAGAGTAGGGATGAGGAGGTAAGGATTAGAAGGTAGGGGATAAGAAGAATATGAAATGAGGAGTAGAAAATGCTGGATAAGGAATGAGGGGAGTAGGGATTGAAGAGCTAAGAATGAGGAGGTAGGGAATGAAAAATACGGAATATGAAGTTAGCGAATGGGGTGAGTAAGGAGTAAAGAAGTAGGAAATGAGGAGGTATAGGGAATAAGGAGAGTAAGAATAAGCAGTCCAGAATGAAAAGGTAAGGAATGAGGAGGGTAGGGAATGAGTAGTAGTGAATGTTGGGGTAGGGAATGAGGAGAGTAGAGAATGGGAAGTTAGGGAATGAGAGTAGGAATTGAGGAGGAGGAAATAGTGAGATGAAAAAGAGGAGTGTAAGGATTGGAAAGTAAGGAATGAGGGGAGTAGGGAATGACGAGGTAAGGATGAGCAGAATAGGGAATGAGGAGGTAAGGATGAGGAGGTAGGGATGAGGAGGTAGGGATGAGGAGAATAGAGAATGAGGAGGTAAAAATGAAGAGTTAGAGAGGAAGAGGTAGGGATGAGGAGAGTAGGGAATAAGAAAGTATGCAGGAGGAGGTAGGGATTAGGAGATTAGGGAATGAGGAAGTAAGAATTAGGAGGTAGGGATGAGGAGACTAGGGGATGAGAATGTAGAGAAGAGGAGAGGAGGGAATAAGGAGGTAATGTTGAGGAGATAAGGATGAGGAGAGTAGGGAATGAGGAGATAGAGAATGGGAAGTTAGGGAATGAGGAGGTAGGGAATGAAGAGTAGTGAATGACGACGTAAAGAATGAGGACAGTAGGAATTGAGGAGAAGGAAATAGGGAGGTTGAAAAGGAGGAGTGTAATGATTGGGGAGTAAAGAATTAGGAGGTAGGGAATAAGGAGTAGGGATGTGAAGGTAAGGATGAGGATAGTAGGGAATGAGAAGACAAGGGAATGATAAGCTAGTGAATGAGGAATAAAGAATTTGGAGGTAGGGAGTGAGGAGTAGAGAATGACGGGGTCAGGAATGGGGAGAGTAGAGATTGGGAAGAAAAAATGAGGAGGTAGGGAATGAGGAGTAGAGACTGACGAGGTAAGGAATAAGAAGAATAAGGAACAAAGAGGTAGAGAATAAGTCGTAGGGAATGAGGAGATAGTGAATGAGGAATAATAATGATGAGTAGGGAATGAGAAGGTAAGGAATGGGGAGAGTAGGGAATGATGAGGTAGGGAATGGGGAGGAGGGAATGTGGAGTTAGGAAATGAGGGGAGTAAGAAAGGAATGAGGAGGTAGAGAATGAGAAGGTAGGAAATGGGGAGATAGGGAATCTGGTGGTAGGGAATGAAGAGGCAGGAATTGTGGAGAGTAGGGAATGATGAGGTAGGGAATGGGGAGAAGGGAATGAGGGGAGTAAGAAAGGAATGAGGAGGTAGAGAATGAGAAGGTAGGAAATAGGGAGATAGGGAATCTGGTGGTAGGGAATGAAGAGGCAGGAATTGTGGAGAGTAGGGAATGATGAGGTAGGGAATGGGGAGAAGGGAATGAGGGGAGTAAGAAAGGAATGAGGAGGTAGAGAATGAGAAGGTAGGAAATGGGGAGATAGGGAATCTGGTGGTAGGGAATGAAGAGGCAGGAATTGTGGAGAGTAGGGAATGATGAGGTAGGGAATGGGGAGAAGGGAATGAGGGGAGTAAGAAAGGAATGAGGAGGTAGAGAATGAGAAGGTAGGAAATGGGGAGATAGGGAATCTGGTGGTAGGGAATGAAGAGGCAGGAATTGTGGAGAGTAGGGAATGATGAGGTAGGGAATGGGGAGAAGGGAATGAGGGGAGTAAGAAAGGAATGAGGAGGTAGAGAATGAGAAGGTAGGAAATGGGGAGATAGGGAATCTGGTGGTAGGGAATGAAGAGGCAGGAATTGTGGAGAGTAGGGAATGATGAGGTAGGGAATGGGGAGAAGGGAATGAGGGGAGTAAGAAAGGAATGAGGAGGTAGAGAATGAGAAGGTAGGAAATGGGGAGATAGGGAATCTGGTGGTAGGGAATGAAGAGGCAGGAATTGTGGAGAGTAGGGAATGATGAGGTAGGGAATGGGGAGAAGGGAATGAGGGGAGTAAGAAAGGAATGAGGAGGTAGAGAATGAGAAGGTAGGAAATGGGGAGATAGGGAATCTGGTGGTAGGGAATGAAGAGGCAGGAATTGTGGAGAGTAGGGAATGATGAGGTAGGGAATGGGGAGAAGGGAATGAGGGGAGTAAGAAAGGAATGAGGAGGTAGAGAATGAGAAGGTAGGAAATAGGGGAGATAGGGAATCTGGTGGTAGGGAATGAAGAGGCAGGAATTGTGGAGAGTAGGGAATGATGAGGTAGGGAATGGGGAGAAGGGAATGAGGGGAGTAAGAAAGGAATGAGGAGGTAGAGAATGAGAAGGTAGGAAATAGGGAGATAGGGAATCTGGTGGTAGGGAATGAAGAGGCAGGAATTGGGGAGAGCGGGGAATGATGAGGTAGGGAATGGGCAGTAGGGAATGTGGAGTTAGGAAATGAGGGGAGTAAGAAAGGAATGAGGAGGTAGATAATGGGAAGGTAGGAAATAGGGAGATAGGGAATCTGGTGGTAGGGAATGAAGAGGCAGGAATCGTGGGGAGTAGGGATTAAGGCGGTAGCGAATAAGGAGTAAGGGATGAATAGAAGAGAATGAGGAATGGAGGATGATGAGGCAGGGAATCAGTCGTCATTTGAAATTCAGATTCAAGGAAAACAAGAAAGAAAGGTGGTAAATCTTCATATAACAAATCTTTGTATGGGATGAGGTTTTACGTTTGCAAAACGCAGATATTGCAGGGAACAATATTTTGTCTGTATGAACAGGAGCTCGTAGATTTGCGTGATGCAATGTTTTTCCAACTATCCCTGTGTAGATTTACAATATCCATAGTCGTGATATTTAAGGTCAAGGGATACTTCCTGGACAGTTCATCGAATCCGCAAATTATATTTAAATTCTCGCACAGTCAGTTGCCAATTTTCTTTGATGGCAACTAGCACACGCTCAACATTTTAATGTATTCAGATCTTTGCTGACGCTTCTACGGATTCTCAACCAAATTTGAAACGTCAGTATTAACATTTGATCCTGATTTTTATTGAATAATTTCCAAAATCTATCTTAATTATTCAAATATTTTCCACGGTGAATATCGAGATTTCAACTCAAACTTGACTCATAGTAAATATTTACTGTAAATCTGAAAGTGATATTGCCGACTGAGTGACCTTACAAGAAAAGCTCTGTTCACAGATGCGCTATAAAGCCATGTATGGTTGCAAAGTTTTCGTCAAGGCTGCATAACCAGTTCTCGAGATATTCGAAAAGGTTAGAAACATTCCTGCCAACCATGAGAATGGATGATGCTAGTCTCCTAGAGAGCAACGCTCTGTGGCTCCTTAGCTTCACTCTTTCAAATGACCAAAAGTAAAATAACTACATCAAATCTGTAGCTGCATCTACTGCTAGGAAGGTTGGTTCACTGTGTCGGGCAAGGAAGTTTTCGCGTCAGAATTCATGTTGCACATTTATAAATCTACCATTCGTCCGTGCGTTGAATGCTGTTGCAATATCTAGTCGGGTGCTCCTGCTATTCATCTCGAGGTTCTCGTCAGAATCTATCTTGCATATTTATAAATCTACCATTCGTCCGTGCATTGAATACTGTTGCCATATCTGGTCGGGTGCTCCTGTTATTCATTCCTGAGGTTCTTGACGAAATTCAAAGGAGGATCTGTAATATAATCGGTCATGACTTGGCAGCTCATCTTTAATCACTTTCTTACCAGCATGATGTGGCTTCCCTCTGTCTTTTCTACAAGTATTTTCATTGCAACTGCTCTGATGAAATTTTCCCTGGTACCCCGACCACACGTATTTGGTTTTGCTACTATATTGGCATCTAGGTCCCACCCTTTTACCGTAGAAATACTTTAATGCAACCTCCTCTTCTACTCTAATAGTTTCTTTTTTCGCATCCCCCTTTTTTATAAAATCATATCGCCCCAAGCAAGGCATTTTACTGCCACTGTTTTGCAGGGTGTTACATAGGAGGAAAGTTATGAGAAAGAGTGACAGGGAGTGTCAGGAAGTGGGTAAGAGAAGAATGAGAATACTGATGAGAGTGGAGTGGACAGAGAGCATGAGAGAGAGGATGCAGGTTAGTGAGATAGGAGATGACAATTGATTTTATATTTAAATTCTTGGAGATTGTAGCTGTCCGGGAAGCAAGTAAATGGAAGGGAATTCCACAGGCGGGAAGTGCGAGAAAAGAAGCTGCTGGAGTAGAATTTGCGTTTGCAATTTATTGGTTTCACAGTAAAATGGTAGAACCTAGTTGCTAATCTTGTGGCTCGAGTAAATTTATATATAGGAGGCACCAGTGAGCTAAGTTCATCGGAGCAGAAGCCGTGAAAATATTTGTAGAAGAGACACAGAGAAGCCACATTGCGCCAGTGAGAAAGTGACTGTATTCGTGCTGCCAAGTCGGGATCTATCACATTACAGATTCTCCTGTTTGTGGAACTCACTTCCATTTGCTTGCTTTTCTGATAGCTACAATCTCCAAAAGTTCAAATGCAAAGTTAATTGCCATCTTTTATCTACATTATTCTCATCCATCTTTTATCTTTTCTTCGACATCCCCTGTAATTTATTCTGTAACCCCCTGTGCTCCAGTGGCATTTCTTGCTTGGGGTGAAATTATTATAAAAAAAGCTTTCTGGAATGCCTAGTATATTGAATATTTAACTAATTGTTACATGACTACTTCACTCAGTCTTATAAAGAGATAATTTTTCTCACTGACTGCTGGACTCGGAGCAATGGAAATATTTTTTTTTACAAGCGATACGTCTCTATCAAACGAGAGAATGCTGATAGTTTTGAAGCGTGTTAATAACTTAGAATGCTGCAATTATTATGGCCTGATACAATTTAACGGCACAGGTTTTCATTGGTAGCGATCGTGTTGAGGTAGTTATTGTAAATTGACATCATTGTCCCACCCATTCACAGTTAGATTAACCAAATGCAGACGATAATTCTACTCCTTCAGCTTCTTCTCCCGCATTTCCCGCCTGTGGAACTCGCTTCCATATTCTTGCTTTCCTGACGGCTACAACCTCCAGGAATTTAAATGCAATGTCAATACTCATTTATTAACCACTTGACTAGTTCTTTCACCACCCCGTATATCCTTTCCTTTCTCTCACCTTTGCAACTGTCACCACACCTGTATTCCCATCCTTCTCTTGCTCCTTTCTAACTGGTTCGTCTTCCTCTTCACTCTTATGTAGCCCCATGTACATCAGTGGCATTACCGCCTGCTCGGAGTGATATGATTAAAAAAACCATAAGGGGTTCTTTATTTTGAAATCACTGATGGTTCAAATTATTATTCATTTGCGGGATGCTGAATAAAAGTTGGAAATTTTTAACGGCTGAAAAATTCGACGCACAAACGTAACAACACCTTGAAACGTTGGTAAATGTGATGCAAAAGCTAAAATAAAATTTGCTAAAACTTAATAACTTTAATGTGTATCTTTTAAGCACTGAATTCCGATTCGATCGCCAAATTAAAAATACAAATTCAAAGAATTATACATACAAATTTAAGCGTATTTTCGTTAACATTTACAAGAAATTTGTCAGAGGAAAATAGCATTTATATAAGTGATTCTTTTACTTAATGACAAAAGTAATTGGTGTAGAATTATATCAGACTGAAAACTTCAAATCCTAACATAAAAAGACCATTTTTGAGGTTAAGGCTTGTTTAGAAAATTTGTTAGTATAACATTTTTTTTCAAATTTCCAATGCTACTTTATTACTATAGAATTACGTGATTTCACACAATTTTATTGATTAGAAAGTTTCTTCAGTCTACTAGTTATTGTCGTCATTATTGGGTTTATTTTATTAAATAAAATTATTTTACTGGGTTTATCAATAATTCACAGTCGATACAAATTTTTAGCCCATCTCATATTGTGTTTCCACAATAGAAATTCTACATCTTGCTGTTAGTGATTCTATCTGAGAACACAACCAACGTTTTCGGCAGGTTTCTATGACCAAATAACTTTACATAAATTCTAGAACAGATGGGAACTTTTTACAAAAAATCTGGATACACTTCAGGGTTTAAATGATTTATTTAAGAAAGAGGAAAGTTTGAAAACACCTGAAAATTTCGATTGGCTTAGACAGGAAAATCTCATTAGAAACAAAGAAAATAGTGCTACATTGCTTTGTGTTATCTGTCCTTCTGTATAGAAGTGAATGCTGGATGATTTCATCAAAGATGAAGGAGAGACTTGAGGCAGCATAAGTGTGGTTTTATAGAAGGATACTGAGGATGCCATGGACGGAGCACATGTGCAACAATGAGGTGTTGGAAAGGATGCAAACGAGAAGAAAACTGATACTAAATATCAGGAAGAAAAAAATGAGGTTCCTGGGACACGTAATGAGGAAGGAGGGTCTGGAGAATTTAATACTCACATGTCGGATAAATGAAAGAAGATATAGGGAAAAGCGGCGGGAGACGTACTTCTTAGGTCAGAGCAAATAGTTGGCGGATCGGGGCTTAGAAGAAATAGAGACAGAGCTAAGTGGAAGTCCCTGATCGCCTACGTCCTAAAGAAACACGACACACGAAGAAGATTGTGGCTGGTGAAAAGAATCATTATACTTTTTTGTCTTAGATTTGGTAAAAATATTTCTTTATATCTGATTTGACTTTTTCTTATTTTAGGTTTCAAAGGTAGTATAGTTATGACGTTGACACTGGGATTTCATGCATTGACAACAACAACAACAACAATAATAATAATAATAATGTGGAATTCCTAAGGAGACTGACTATCAATTTTGATCTTCCGACAACTCCTACAGCCACGGCGCCCTGAAACATAGTCCCTTGCATTCCTAGGGCCACGTCACCCGAGTGAGCGAAGCTGTTGTCTGTGTATAGAAAGGCTTCCATACACCATCGTTCAAGCCTGCACACTGGAAACGTCATTCACTCTATTTTCACCATCTGATGCTTTTAACCAATCAAAGAACACCTTACAAGAAAACCACCACCACCACCATTACTACTACTACTACTACTACTAATAATAATAATTTTTTTTTAATCGTATCACCCCGAGCAAGGCGGTAACGCCACTGATGTGCAGGGGGCTACGTAATAGTGAAAAGATTGAAAAAGAGAAAGCCGGAAACCACATCCTAAACAGGGAACAAGGGATGAGCCTCTTAACCTGTTCAATAGACGTGGGTGAAGTGTGAACCGGGCGATAGATTGATCTATCTACTCCAATTGAAAAAAAAAAGCGAGAAGATAGGAAAAGAGAAGGTCGGAAACCACATCCTAAACAGGGAACAAGGGATGAGCCTCTTAACCTGTTCAATAGACGTGAGTGAAGTGTGAACCGGGCGATAGATTGATCTATCTACTCCAATTGAAAAAAAAAGTGAGAAGATAGGAAAAGAGAAGGTCGGAAACCACATCCTAAACAGGGAACAAGGGACGAGCCTCTTAACCTGTTCAATAGACGTGGGTGAAGTGTGAACCGGGCGATAGATTGATCTATCTACTCCAATTGAAAAAAAAAAGTGAGAAGATAGGAAAAGAGAAGGTCGGAAACCACATCCTAAACAGGGAACAAGGGATGAGCCTCTTAACCTGTTCAATAGACGTGGGTGAAGTGTGAACCGGGCGATAGATAGATCTATCTACTCCAATTGAAATAATAAAAGACCAAGTAGGCCAAAATCCGCCTACTGTAGCAGTTTTTTCTTTCTTTTACCGTCTCCTTTCCGGACATTTTTTAAAATCATTTCACCCCAAGCAAGGCGTTAACGTCGCTGCAGGGGGTTACATAAGAGAGTTTAAGTATTAGGCAGGAGAAGAGTGAAGGCAAAGATGAACCAGCTACAGAGGGTGAAAGAGAAAGGGCAAGAGAAGGATGTGAACACAGGAGTGAAGGCAGTTGCAAAGGTAGAGAGAAAGGAAAAGAACAAGATACACGGGGTGATGTAGAAAGGGCTGGAATTAAGTGGATAAAAGATGGGAATAGACTTTGCATTTAAATTCCTGGAGGTTTTAGCCGCCAGGAAGGGAGTTCCACAGGCGGGAAGCGCGAGAAAAGAAGCTGATGGAATAGAATCGTCGCCTGCATTTAATTGATCTAACTGTAAAAGGGTGGGACCTTGTTGCCAGTCTGGTTGCCCGAGTAAATTCTTGTGGATGGGGGCATCAATGACCAAAGTTCGTCAGAGTAGAAGCCATGAAAATATTTATAGAAGAGACATTGAGGAGCGCCCTGAAACATAGTTCCTTGCATTTCAGCCGACGAGAAAGTGTCTGGAGTCGAGTTGCCAGGTCGGGACCAATCACATTACAGATTCTCCTCTGGAGCCTGTCGAGAACACTGAGATGAACAGTAGAGGCGCCTGACAATATATGACAACAATATTCCATGCATGGTCGGATGGTTGATTTGTATAAGTGCAAAATGAATAGAGGCGGAAGAAAACTTTCTGGCCCGACCCAGTGACCCACCCTTCCTGTTGATTCAATGTAATTATTCATAGGTGATTGTAACTGTAACTTTCCACAACAATTCATCCTTTGTAGCTGTTAGTAAATTATGTCTTTTCTTTATCTATTCCAATCTATTTGTTACCTATTATTCTACGACCCATTTACAGAAGCTTGTCATGTATGTTACTCGCTGCTTCTTCTCTCCCTCCTGTGGGTGTCAGATTTTCCAGACACTCTTTTCTCGTTATGTGTTCTAAAGATTTCAACTGTATTTTTCTGTTCTAAATCTTAGTATAAAAAAGAAAGCGAAAGTAAATACATTAGACCAAATACAGAAACGGTGGTAAAGTAAAACCTCTTAATGACCAAAAATACATAACAAATAATATGATATAGTCAAATCTGATATGCATCAGTAGGTTGCGTGTTGCCCGATTAAAAATTGAAATTGAAGGTTTGATTCTTGTTATAAAGAACCGATGTTTGCTAACATGAAATTATCACGCAAACATAATGAAACCTACTATGAAAATACAAAGATCTTGAAATGGAAATTTCAAGAATGTGGCACATAAAGATATCAATAATGCAAGTCATAAACAGAACCCTGGGATTGAATGGGAAGGGTTTTCATAGGCTCATTTTTAGTCTGTGACTTCAAAGAAGTACAACAAATTATTTTTACAGGCCCAGCTCACGTTTTACGAAGGGCTTTATATCAATAAAATGTGTGTGTTCACATATTTTCAAAAATAAATTATAGATATTTTTACAGGGAATTAGTCCTGGCGCCATTTCAGACTTTATATCTCTGTTGGAACCCTGGAGGCAATGGGTATACAACAACAACAACAACAACAACAACAACAACAACAACAACAACAACAGCTAATAATAATAATAATAATAATAATAATAATAATAATAATAATAATAACCATTCTATGGGATTACACCATCTACACAGACAGAAAAATTGAAGCAAACAGGCCAGACATTATTGTTAAAAACCAGAAGGAGAAAACTTGTCTATTAATTGATATGGCTTGTCCAGCGGATTGTAACATAGCAATCAAGGAATTTGAAAAACTGTCAAAATATAAAGACCTGGAAATTGAAATAGAAAAAATGTGGAAATTGAAAACAAAAGTTGTGCCAGTGATAGTAGGTGCACTTGGAATGATAAAAAATGGAACAAAACAACACATTGAAAGAATCCCTGGAAACCCCAGCTTAAGAGATATACAAAAAATTGTCTTATTAAGTACAGCCCACACACTAAGGAGAACTTTATCTATGTAATGCTAGGGATGATAGGGAAGATAGAAAAACATGAAATGGAGTCATAACAACACGCCACGACCTGCCTTAGGTCTTCCCGGAGACTTGGTTGGTAGTGAGACCAAAGCAGAAATCGAAATATGATGAAAAAATGACATAATAATATCGCATGATTCTTACGGTTTTTCACCTTAATTGAGTTGAGGTTGTTAACATGAACACGTTTTGTCCAGGTTAAAAACACACACACACACACACACACACACACACACACCTGTAGCATATCATAAGCCAAAATATGTCCATCAAGTTTCAAATCTTCAGCACTTTTCTTCAGTATTACTGCTGATCCTCGCACTGACCTGACGTTAGAAAGTCTGAGTCGTTCAAATTTTGACTTCCTTTGCTCTCAACTTTTTTTTTTTTAAGACGAATCGTTATGCTTCACATTTTTTTATTTCCCGGGTGAAATCTTCGTATTTATTTGATCAATTCATTTGCTGAGTTTCTTTAATCTTCAGCCAGTGTGGTCCACTTCAACCAGTGTGGTCCACTTTGTAAAGTCACGAATAAGTTGGTATTGTTTAATTCAACGCGAAAGCCACCAGATGCTGTTAGGCTGTAAATTCTTTAAATAATAATAATAATAATAATAATAATAATAATAATAATAATAATAATAGAAAATATAAAAATAAATAAAATTTTCAAAGACCATTTTATACACCTACTTTATTAACAAAAGAGATATCAAATGCATAATATTTGATTTTAGCTTTTTCTATACATGTATGTTTGTGTGGGTATATCGTGGTGAGAATGAAGGGGACATACCATCCAATTTTCCCTACTCGAATAAACATCAGTTCATATCAATTCATAGAAAATCTAACGTACAATATTCAGCCGATCATTCTTCTCTTTCAAGTTTGGCTCTAATTAAAATCAAAATCAAAACACAACGAATTTGATTAACACCAAAACAATTTGCCAAATTCTCTCTTTTATACTATCGAGTATTTTTTTTTTTTGCTGTAGGATGTGTGTGTGTATGTATGTAGGCAATCATGTATTTATGTATGTATGTACGAGAGATGTTTAAAAGTCCCCAATCTACTGTTCAAAATCTAATGATCAAATATCTTTTTTTGGTTTTGTATTTAGATAGCAATCCCTCTTTAATACATGTTTCGTTGAACAAGACTTGAAATGTCCTTTTGTTTAGATTTTCTATGTTTTCTTCTATATATACTTGTCTGAACTTAATGAATGTAAAAAATTGTCCAAAAGTTTGTTGATTCCGAGCGCTTACACATATAAAAGACAGGGGTGAAATGTTCTCGACTGAGTTGGTTATATTTTAGAAATTTGGCCAGGCTGAAAACATTTCATCACACACGTACACACGCACATGCACACACACACATATAGAATTTATTCAGTTAAGTCAACAAAGTTTGTATGCACACATATGTGTGTGTGTTTTTATGATGTTTGCCACCTCGTTATCGAGTATGACTATCACAAGATATCAATGTAAGACTTAGTTGTGCTTTAAACAAATATGACTTTACACTAGACAAAGTTTTAAAACATCTATCACAAGGCTGGCACACACACACACACACACACACACACACACACACACACACACACACACAGAGTGCCGTGCTTAGCAACATCGCGCTTCCTCCCCCAGAATGCGCCTTGTGGCCCCTCTACCCGCAGAATGCAACTTGCGCCCCCCCCCCCCGAACATACTGAACCCACAATAAATGGTACTTTAAACAAAATAACATACTCTCGGAACGCAGATATTCCGTGATCATGAAAAGACGGGGCTGGAAGAATTTTTTCATCACAATAGGTCTGCGGAGCCATGGAGCCATGCAGCTTCCCGGGACCTTGCGGCTCCTAGGGAACTTGTGGCCCCTAGGGAACTTGCAGTCCCTAGGGAACCTGCGCCCCCCTGCGGGGTCTGCGGGGTCTGCGGGGTCTGCGGGGGCTCTAATCACGGCTCTGCACACACACACACACACACACACACACACACACATATATATATATAAGTTCGTCAAGCGTTTTTGCTCTGTCAAGGTAATCTAGGCGGTAACCACTTCACTGAGTGTGTAACTGTTTGCTTTTATGTCTTTTTTCTTTTTTCTTATTGCTGTCTTTATTCAGGATTTGATCTTCTTTCAGGATAGTTCTTTTGAACAATTGTCCATGTGTATGTATGGCAAAATCCTTCTAAAATCTCAGTTCCCAAACTGTAAGTTTTTTTTAGCTTTAGGTTTATTTTATTATAACTTTTGTTTCATTCACTCTTCTTATTAGTTTTTATTCAATAATGTTGCATAATTATTCAATAATGTTGCATAATTATTCAATAATGTTGCATAGAATACGAATATTGTTAAAGAGTATTTGATGTACATACATTCACGTATCCATGCCTAGCAATCTCTGTTAATTAACGTGATCACGAATGACACATTGACCAGACAGACGATAGGTTAACCTTCGGGATAATGGAGTAGCTGTATATCCATCGCACGTATTTGATGCTTGTGCGTCATAGGGAATACATTGCTCTAATAAGCAATAAAATTTGTAGACATGGCTTAATGGGAAATTTTGAAGGCAAGCTTGATTAACAATTAAAGAATTAATTGATTTCAATTTTGTGGGGAATAAACTACAAAGCCTATAACATATAACTGGATATTTGTACGCGTGTTTCGTCGTGTTTATAATTCAAGTGCATTTGATTCAAAATAGGTTCAATGTGTTCTATTTGTCAAGTTTATCTATTATTATTAGTGTTAGCAGTAGTTTTATTTAAAGTGAAGTAATAATAATAATAATAATAATAATAATCATCATCATCATAAATAAATATTAATAATAAATAATTGAAATAGAAAAAATGCGGAAATTGAAAGCAAGAGTTGTGCCAGTGATAGTAGGTGCACTTGGAATGATAAAAAATGGAACAAAACAACACATTGAAAGAATCCCTGGAAACCCCAGTTTATGAGATCTACAAAAAATTGTCTTATCAAGTACAGCCCACACACTAAGGAGAACTTTGTCTATGTAACGCTAGGGATGATGGGGAAGATAGAAAAACATGAAATGGAGCCATAACAACACACCACGACCTGCCTTCGGTCTTCCCGCAGACTTGGTTCGTAGTGCGACCATAGCAGAAATCGAAATATGATGAAAAATGACATAATAATAATAAATCACTTGTCGCGTGGATGTGGTTCCATGAAACGCAAAGGAGGCTTTATGGTCTCAAATCCACTCTTTAGATCATCTATCGCGTGGATGTGGTTCCATGAAACAGAACGGACACTTTATGGTCTCAAATCCACTCTTTAGATCATCTATCGCATGGATGTGGTTCCATGAAACGCAACGGAGGCTTTATGGTCTCAAATCCACTCTTTAGATCATCTATCGCGTGGATGTGGTTCCATGAAACAGAACGGACACTTTATGGTCTCAAATCCACTCTTTAGATCATCTATCGCGTGGATGTGGTTCCATGAAACGCAACGGAGGCTTTATAGTCTCAAATCCTCTCTTTAGCTTCTCTGTCGCGTTGATGTGGTTCCATGAAACACTGCGAAGAGTTTATGGTCTCAAATCCGCTCTTCAAATCACCTGTCGCGTGGATATGGTACCATGAAACGCTGCGGTGATTTTATGATCTCAAACCGCTAATCAGATCCCCTGTCACTTGAATGCGATTCCATGAATCGCAGCGGAGTCTTTATGGTCTGAAATCCGCTCGTCAGTTCCCTTATCGCATGGATGTTGTTCCATAAAACTCAGCAGAGATTTTCAACAGCTAAGCCAACAAATTTATCTGTTTTTTGATTCACTATTGTTATTGCTCTATCTCTTGATATCAAGCATCATAATTACAATAACTGCTTACCTTATCTTTCAGAACGACCCTTGTAGAATGATTTGGGGTCATATATATATATTATGAAAATGTGGGAAAAAGTATATTTTTTACTCTATCACCTGTAAAAGTAGAAGGAAATTACTGGAAAGTAACTGAAACTCACCTGAAGCGAGCTGAAGGTGTAATGCTCCTCACGCCAATGACCTCATTGAATTATTTTAATGTGTTCCTCTCGAATTTATACTTAAATTGGGGTCATCAGGAGAGAATGTGAACCGTTTCGGGGCATTCCTCTCAACGGTTTCACTTGCACGCCTGCCCCACTCACTGATGTGAGGCCCCATTACAACAATATACTAGTGTGTTGTAGATATACTAGTTCAAAATAATTATTTTTAGTTCAAAAATATTCTTTGTAACAATCGTAATAATTGTTACAAATAATATATGGAGAAACGTCAGGGAATTTAAATAAAACATTACATGAATACAACTAAGATATTTTACAAA
This sequence comes from Ascarosepion bandense, assembly GCA_037127315.1. NCBI lineage: Eukaryota > Metazoa > Mollusca > Cephalopoda > Sepiida > Sepiidae > Ascarosepion > Ascarosepion bandense. The sequence goes on along the minus strand of JBBBDQ010001236.1, from coordinate 1,695,803 downwards.
ACAACACCCTCCATGCATTAATTGATTATCGTAATGAGTTTGACCATAATTTTGATTTAAAAAATTAAATGAAAAGAGAACGCAATTTACTAAACCGATAATATGTAGAGAATGCTTTAATCGCTAAATCATCCAGAGTAAATTTACGTTAAGGTTCTTACAGCCTTTTATCTTTCTTGGTAGATATTCTGTTCTCACAATGTGGCATATTTAATAACAAAAGTGTTGGAGTCATAAAAAAGTAAAAGAAAATATTAAAAACGTATTTTTTTCAAATAAAATTCTCAGCGTTTATTCTCCTTCGTGTGCATGTGTAGTTGTTTCAGCGTAAATATAAATTTATTTCGATAAAGGACGAAACGGATTGTAAGAAATTTTCTCCGCTTTGTCACAGTTAATTCCCTATAAAGATCTTTATATATATATATATATATATATATATATATATATATATATATATATATAATAAAACAAAAATTTCGAAATCCGTTCGATAGCCATTTCTATGAAATAAATAAACGGATTTAAATTTCGAATTTTTTGTTTTATTTTTTATATTTGGCTCTGTAAATAGAACATAATATTTGCATCGAGCCCTCCACCTTGATCAATTTTAATATTAATGAAATTAATACTAATAGAATCGGGTTTTTTGGAATTTACCCATCTGATCATCCTTTTGCATTCAAAATATAAAATTATTTGTTCGACATTATTTTTGATCGATAATCTGCTTCTAATTAAACAGCATTATGTATTTATATCTACCGGTCTGATTATTTACAATAAATTTTTATTACGAAAATGTCTGTCATTCGGCAGGATTCGAACCTGCGACGATATTCACATAGGGGTAGTCTAGCATGTGATCTAGGACGTCTTAGACCTCTCGACTATGCATGACTACCAAGCTAAACGAGGTTAATTTCGTTAATTTCTGTACATGTTTACATTTGTTAACAATACGATACATTTCAGAGCAGATGTGGTTATTGCGATGAATCGAAAATTGTGTTATATAGGCTTGATTGGAACCTCATTTAGACTGATGGTTATTGGTGGGCAAGAGGTCTGAGACGTGCTTCCCCTATGTGAATAGGGGTCGCAGGTTCGAATCCTGCTGGATGATACACATTTTCGTAATGAAAATTTATCCTAAATAATCAGGCCGGTAGATATAGATATATACTGTTTAATTAAAAACAGAATATTTACTCAAATACAAGTATCGATCAAAAATAATGTTCAAACAAATCATTTCATTCATATATATATATATATATATATATATATATATATATATATATATATATATATTAAATCCAAAAGGATGACCAGATAGCTAAATAAAAAACCTATCCTATTAAAATTCATCAAGGTGGAGGGCTCGATGCAAATATTATGTTCTATTTATAGAGCCAAAAATAAAACAAAGATTTCGAAATTTAAATTCGTTTATTTATTTCATAGAAATGGCTATCCAACGGACTTAAATTTTGAAATTTTTGTTTTATTTTATATATATATATATAATGATGTCAAGTCTGTGAATGGCGAGGATAATCCAACAAGATCAACTTAATATAAAATATTAAGCGTTATATATGCATAGAGAGCTCAATGGATGTTATCCAGAGCAATATGATATTTATAAAGTAGAACTCAATGCATCATTTAGAGTTGTTATAAATTATAATTCATTTCTGTGAACTAAATTGGTTCATTTCATCAGACCACACTATATTCGTTTCATTCAGTACAAATATTTTTCCCGGAAAATAAGTAGAAATATTTTCAGTACAAATATTTCAGTACGAATTGAACGAAGATAGTGTGGGAGATAGAAATGAATTATAATTCACAACCACTCTAAATGAGGAGTTGAGTTTTCCTTTCTATTAATAAATAATTATCCAAATGTTGGAGAATATTTGTCTTTATTTTCAACAGAAATTAAAGCCAAAATACGAAGTTTAGAACGGCTCATGATTAAATATAACAGACATTCATTGTCTCTTATATTTAACAGTATATGTTTAGAATATATATATATATATATATATATATATATATATATATACACTAGTATTTTTTAGAATAACATAAGGTACTTTGAAAGAATCTTCCTTCTTGAATAAATCTAACAGCGAGTTTAGCAAGGTGTCAGCAGGACATTGGGACTTAATCATTAATCCTTTATAAAAGTTACAGTAATAATATTTTTATGAATCAAGGAATAAAACTTCTCATTATCAAAATACAATGTGATTAAATAGTTTTATTTTCTTCTTTCATCTAAAAAAATGATTAGCAAGAAATATATTCAGCAGGTCATTGATTTTAAACAATAAGGCTACACGCACACACATAAGCACACATACACAAAAACAAAGACTTAAAATTTTTATAGTGCAAAGGATGGCGGTTTGTTTTTTCGATGGGAAAATATGCCGAACATCACCGTTGCCATGAGTTACGTCAAACCCCTCAGAAACGAACAAATAGGTGAAAAATCTCCAATTTTAAAAAGAGGAATAAAAAAAATTAATATAAATTTGAAATAGCACCAAGATTTCAGTATAATGTTTTCCAGCCAAAACGAAGGCAAGGGGAGTGAAATTCTCCATGCAGACCGCGTTTAGCCTTTGCGATGCAATTAAGAAGAAAAGATTTCTTTGATCACATTTAAAGCATCCAAAACCTTGATGCTCACACGCACACACTCACACTTGCACACACATAGATCGAGAGATTTTTTTGTATAAAAGAGTCGCGAGTATTTGTGGCAAAGAGAAAAGTCGACTAAATGTGAACATTAAAAATGGCTAGGACGATACATCTTATTCTTAAAGATGTCGACTAGAACTCCGTCATCAAGTTTAGCACAGTAACCACATTTGTATTTAATTACAATTTGATAAAAGACTTTTAAGACAAATATTTAAAGGATATTTGTTCTTTTGAAGACCTTGTGACGAGACAAATTAAGGCCAATTCAAGATATCAATTATTTATGTAATCAAAACTATTTAGCTAGAAAGTCAAGACAATGGGCTCACTTTCCTTAAAAGATCAATTGAACTTCGAGAACACTCACTTCGTTATTTAATTATCTTCACCCACTATAGAATTTAGAAAAGGCATTTCTAACTCCACTTACCAATAAAATGTTAACAAGGCATCTTGTCATTTTATGTCAATTTAGTACATGTTTCAGTGGCAGTGGATATTTATTTGACGAAAGCCAGGATTCGTAGTTAATAAGTAGCAAGTTTATTATAAAATAAGCATTTGAAAGCTTTTGCTAAACTACATTGAAACTGAAAGTTTGGAGCAGATCACTCGTTTATCGACTCGCTCGTGGAGCACGCCATTATCGTTCAGGGAGACTAATTTACAACCCGGTCTTGATGTTTTCTAATGTCTGAACGCGGAAACATAAGTCGTATGAACATTTATTATCTATCTATCTATCTATCTATCTATCTATCTATCTATCTATCTATCATAGTCTGTTCATATCTATCTATCTATCTATCTATCTATCTATCTATCTATCTATCTATCTATCTATCTATCTATCATAGTCTGTTCATATCTATCTATCTATCTATCTATCTATCTATCTATCTATCTATCTATCTATCTATCATAGTCTGTTCATATCTATCTATCTATCTATCTATCTATCTATCTATCTATCTATCTATCATAGTCTGTTCATATCTATCTATCTATCTATCTATCTATCTATCTATCTATCTATCTATCTATCTATCTATCTATCATAGTCTGTTCATATCTATCTATCTATCTATCTATCTATCTATCTATCTATCATAGTCATTTTCATATCTATCTATCTATCTATCTATCTATCTATCTATCTATCTATCTATCATAGTCTGTTCATATCTATCTATCTATCTATCTATCTATCTATCTATCTATCTATCTATCATAGCCTATTCATATCTATCTATCTATCTATCTATCTATCTATCTATCTATCTATCTATCATAGTCTGTTCATATCTATCTATCTATCTATCTATCTATCTATCTATCATAGTCTGTTCATATCTATCTATCTATCTATCTATCTATCTATCTATCTATCTATCATAGTCTGTTCATATCTATCTATCTATCTATCTATCTATCTATCTATCTATCTATCTATCATAGTCTGTTCATATCTATCTATCTATCTATCTATCTATCTATCTATCATAGTCTGTTCATATCTATCTATCTATCTATCTATCTATCTATCTATCTATCTATCTATCTATCATAGTCTGTTTCTATCTATCTCTCTATCTATCTATCTATCTATCTATCTATCTATCTATCTATCTATCTATCTATCATAGCCTATTCATATCTATCTATCTATCTATCTATCTATCTATCTATCTATCTATCTATCTATCTATCAGTTTGTTCATATCTATCTATCTATCTATCTATCTATCTATCTATCTATCTATCTATCTATTAAATAAATAGGATATAATGCTCAGATTCTTTTTCACAGAAACTGATACCCGATTTTTAGCGGGTTAAATAGTAAATTGAATATTACAGACATGCAATTCATTTAGTTACTTACATTTCTCGAAAAATTCGTTAATTTCATACATCAATTTTTCTAAAATCGTTTTTCACTTATAAATTTTATTGCATGAGGCACTCAACTTTTAAATTGATTGTGTATTTTTGTTATATTTATAAATTTAAATTTATCTTATTTATTACGAATAAGAATGTGTAAAAAATAAATAAATTTCAAGTACTTTTTATAGTTTATTGGGTATTAGGTACAATTGGTTTATCTATCTAGAAATATACATACATATACATAGGAAAGTTTTGTAATTTGCTTGAAGCATTGCGCATATTAGGTGTATGGTTAGGTCTTGAGGGCTATCACAATGCGTTTAGTAAAATAAAGGAAGGTAAAGAAGTTGGGTATTATCTATTTATTATTCATTACTATTTCGAGATCAAAATCTCATCTTCAGAATGGCGACCATTCGTTGAAAAGCACGGTCCACGAGCAGACGAACGCGAAACAATCCCTCCTACCATTCTGAAGATGAGATTTTGATCTTGAAATATTAACGAATACTAAATAGGTAACTCCCAACAACTTCTTTACCTTACTTTAACTAAACGCATTGTGATAGCCTTCAAGACCAAACCATATATACATATCCATACAGTAGCGGCAATAATATAAGGAACGGAAACAACAAAGACATAAATATTTGTATTACTTAAAAAGTAATGCATGATTAGCAATGAATTTTTTACCGAATAAAGATTAGGGTGTAATGCATAAATATCATACAACATTACATTAATTTACATAATTATGTCTTTGTTTTTTCCTTTCCTTATATTATGGCCGCTACTATAGATAGATAGATAGATAGATAGATAGATAGATAGATAGATAGTGAGACAGACAGACAAAAGGAACAAGGTTTGAATTATATATATATATATATATATATATATATATATATATATATATATACGGTAGCGGGCATAATATAAAGAACGGAAACAACAAAGTCATAAATATGTGTATTACTTAAAAAGTAATGCATGATTAGCAATGAATTTTTTACCAAATAAAGATTAGGGTGTAATGCATAAATATTATACAAAGTTACAAAAATTTACATAATAGTTTTTTCGATGGAGCTTTTCAACAATAAGTAAAAGTTCATTTTTAAGCAATATGGGAAATTCTACACACAAAACGCTCTCTTTTGAAGAAAAAAACTCATTATCGGTATCAAGAAAAATGTCCATTTAAGAAATTTCTGATATTGTTCATAGGTCTAAAAGTGTCGTTCATCGTGTAATTAGCAGGTATAAAACTGATAAAACGCTAGATGCAAAACCAAGAACAGGCAGACCTCCAAAAACATCGCATAGAGAAGATTGAAGAATTGTTAGAATATCTACAAAAAACAGTTTTGAAACTGCTACATCAATTGCCCGTAAATTTAATGAAGATACAGATAATAAGATCTTAAGAAAAACGGTTGCTCGTAGGTTAAAAATGCAGGATTGCATGTCCGTATTCCACCTTCGAAGCCTCTCGTTTCAAAGCGAAACCAAAGAGCACGCCTGGAGTATGCGAGAGAACATGTTGTTTGGACTGACGCACAATGGGATTCAGTTCATTTACTATATTTGATTCTGAGGGCAAAACTTTTGTACGCCGTAGAACAGGTGAAAGACTGTCTCCTCAATGTGTCCAGAAAACCATTAAGTTTGGTGGCGGCAGTGTGATGGTATGGGGAATGATTTCATCTGCAGGAGTTGGCCCTATCATCCGTGTACATGGCAATATCAATGCTGAGATTTACAAAAGGCTTCTTCAGTAGCATGTGGTACCAAGATTACAACACAATCTTTATAAATCTCCTATTTTCATGCAGGACGATGCACATTGCTCAGAAGGTTATGGCTTTATTTGAAGAAGAAGGAATCGCCCTAATGAAGTGGCAAGCCCAGAGCCTCGACCTGAATCCAATAGAAAATGTTTGGAAAATAATTGGAGAAAGGGCTCAGAAAAGAATCCCGAAAAACCAGGATCATCTATGGGAGTTATTGAAAGATGAACTACTGCTGAAAGTGAACTACTATTGAAAGTGAACTACTGTTGATTTTTGCAAGAAATTAATTAGATCGTGTGGTCGACGATGCAGAGAAGTCATTAAAAATAAAGGGATGTTTATCAAATATTAAATTTTGTTGATATTTTGTTCACAATCAAGTATTAACAAGATCGTTCCTTAACTTTTGTCCAGTAGGTTATTTCCTTTGTTCCATTTAATCCTTATTTTAAAAAAAAACTATTATGTAAATTTTTGTAGTTTGTATAATATTCATGCATTACACACTAATCTTTATTCGGTAAAATTTCATTGCTTATCATGCATTGCTTTTTAAGTAATACATATATTTATGTCTTTATTGTTCCCGTTCCTTATATTGTGGCCGCTACTGTATATATACGTACAAAATAAATATTGAGCAAGAGGATTTTAACTGAAATTAAATCCTTTGAATAATTTTTCTTTTCTTTGTTTTGAAAAAAATAAAATAAAAAAACATTTTTTGTTTTCTCAATTTTTCATTTTTGTCAGGTTTTGTTTCTTCATTGTAAAAGTTTATTACAACTAATTATTGCAGAATATTACAAAATTTTGGAATGTTATTTTATTTGATTGTATTTTTATTCTTGAACATTTAACAATTCAATTTGTTCGGTAGAACCGCTTAATACCACTGTTTATGTTATCATTTGAAGCAAGTTTCTAATGGTGTGAAATTCTTAGTTGAAACATTTTAATTCTGTATCTTGACAAATAATTAAATGTCATCTTTATTTTTGTTTTTTATTCGATAAAACGACAATAAAAACGAAAAGTAAAACTTGTCAGACTGAATAACCGTTGACAATAACTGTTCTAAACAAAGACATGACGACCCATAGTTGTAATCATTGGGCCAACGTAGCCAGTGATCAACATCTAAATATTTAACTTAAAGCAGAAAACTAAAAAAGTTTTCCATTTTTGCAGCAATCTATTTTACTTAGACTTTTTAACAGTAAAGACCGTAAAGAATGTATTTTGCATTCCTTTCGGTAGAAACGCCCGTATCATTTTCCGCGGAGTAGAAAAAACTCTTTAGACGCCATTTTCTTATCGACTAACAAAAAACAATCACACTGTTTAAGGAAACATTAAAGTCAGACGATAGAAACGATTTTATCTTTTTGCTTTCATGATGTGAGTTTTTTTTTTCTCAGATAATTTCGGAAAGAGACACGATAAGTGAGGGGAAGTTTGAAAATGGTTACCCAGAAAAGGACGACAGGTCAATAGTAGAAATGGTAAAAACGAAACATTACAGAAGGAAGATTTGTCTAAGATATAAACGATGAGAAGGTTTTATGCTGTGTGCGTGTTTTGTGGGGCTTAAGACGACATTGTTCTGTAATAAATAGCAATCTTTAGCAAAGTTTAAGCAATAAAGTTGTCTTAAAGTGAATTCTTTTCATTAAAAAGAGATGTCGGTTTTATCAGCAGTAAAAAATACAAGTTCATTGGGAGTAAAATTACAAGGAAAATTGAAGACAAAGAAAATGGAGGAAGATTAGCGAATAAGAAAGAAAAAAGAAAGAAAGAAAGAAAGAAAGAACGAAACAAACAAACAAACAAAGAAAATGAAATGAGAGAAAATGCGAATAAAAGAAAATAGAAAAGATTGGGGACATGAAAAAGAAGACACGAGAAACGTAAGTGACAAAAAGAAAAAAAAAATGAAAGATTAGAATGAAAAGAGAAAAGGACGAAGAATGGTGCAATAAAAAGGGAAAAGAAAGCAAAAACAACAATAAAAAGGAAAGAAAGAAAAATAAGACGGAATTTTGAAAGAAAAACAAAAAAAATGTTGAAATACAGAAAAAAAAAGTACCCCCCACCAAAAGAAATCTATCAACTGTGACCAGAAATGGAAGCAACATAGAAAAGATAGAAAATGATAAGACAATCAGAAAAATTGAAACGAAAATTGCATTTGTATAAAAATGTCGATATCATTTATTTAGATAATAAAGAAACTTTATTCTGGATGCATTTCAATCGATTAATTTGAAAAAAGGTATAAAATATTTTTTTTTTTTAATTTGTATTTTCAGGATTTGAACTGAATTCGCTTCTGCTAGTCCGACTCAATCTGATATAAATAAGCTTTTGTTTTACGATCGAGACAGAGGATTCAGTTGCGTTAATGCTTGTTAACTTATAAGGGTTCGATTCCTTTGTAAGGCATCGGATTCGAAGGGTGTGAAAATCTAATAAACAGTTAATTCTAGAACGAATATATATTTATATATGCAGATGTGCTTGTTTGTCAAACGGCAAATTAAATCTAATGATACATATTCACAAAGAAGCATATATGTGTATAGGGATTCGTTAATAAGATGGCCTAAATATGTATTCACGCATTATTTGTAAATAGCATCAACAGAGAATGAATGCCTTATTAGGCATCAGAGAATGACGTGTGCAATCATTCCCTTTCACCGAAAGTCACGCAGGGTGGCGTAACAGTTATACAGACGGAAAATAGTATCGGTAAACTTAGTTCGAGACGCAGCCAAGGGTACTTTGCGTTTAGTTTACTAATGTTTTAGGGAAAGGCATGAACATACTTCTTACCTCTGGCTATAAATTGCGGGAAAAAATCACATCCTTTATCATAGTTTTGAAGCTATTGTGATTCAAAAAGGAAAAGTGAACTATTTAAGATCGGTTATAAACTATTTATGATCGGTTATAAACTATTTATGATCGGTTATAAACTATTTATGATCGGTTATAAACTATTTATGATCGGTTATAAACTCTAATTCCTGGAAAACTGAAAAGTGAGAGAATCGGATCGATCCCATGCTTCAGAGCCCTCACTTTACAAAAAACAAAACAAGACAAAAAATTTTACATACAAATTGTGATTGACGATGATTTGTTCAGTTTTCGCGCAAGGTTACTAGTGCTTTCAGTGAGAAACGAACTCACTACTCAGCAGCAATTTTTTAAAATCATTTCACCCCAAGCAAGGCGTTAACGCCACTGATGTGCAGGGGGTTATATAAGAGAATTGAATTTTTAGGCAGGAGGAGAGTGAAGAAAAGGGGCAAAAGAAGAATGTGAAGACAGTTGCGAAGCTAGAGAGAAAGGAAAATAAAAACATACACGAGGTGATAAAGAAAGGGCTAGACTTAAGTGGATAAGAGATGGGAATTGACTTTGCATTTAAATTCCTGGAGGTTATAGCCGTCAGAAAAGCAAGTATATGGAAGGAAGTTCCACAGGCGGAAAGCGCGAGAAAAGAAGCTGCTGGAATAGAATCGTCGCCTGCATTTGGTTGATCTAATTGTAAAAGGGTGAGACCTTGTTGCCAGTCTGGTTGCCCGAGTAAATTCTTGTGGATCAGTGACTCAAGTTCGTCAGAGCAGAAGCCATGAAAATATTTATAGAAGAGACAGGGGGAAGCCGCATCCCGACGATGAGAAAGTGTCTGGAGTCGAGTTGCCAGGTCCTGGAGTCGAGTTGCCAGGTCGGGACCAATCACATTACAGATTCTCCTCCGGAGCCTGTCTAGAACACTGAGATGAACAGCAGGGACGCCTGACCAAATATGACAACAGTATTCCATGCACGGTCGGATGATTGATTTGTATATGTTCGACTATCCTAGCTAGTTAACCATTATAATACGCTATGGCGCCATCAACCATGCAGAGATCGCTCAAATTTCCGATTCTCTATGACTACAGACATCATTGGAACCATGGTTAACCAAAACTAAAAAGGAAAGCAAAAAAAAAAAAAAAAAAAAAAAAAAAAAAAATGAACGCGCAAAAGATACATTTATTTGTTTACTTAGAACTTTTATAAGACTATTTTTATAAGACTATTTTTATAAAACTGCTTTTCTAAATATTTTGATAACTTCACATAAATTTTTAAATCAAACACTTTTTTCTACGAATAATCATCTTTAAGAAAGTGTTTATTTTTAGTTAATAACAAAAAGTATTACAATTTATAGGGCATCATGTATATATATATATATATATATATATATATATATATATATATATATATATATGTCCAAGTAAATAAGAAACGAAGAAAAGTTTTTTAAATTTTTTACAACGAACAAGAATTTATAAAAAAAAATAAACAAAAGCAATTAAAATAAATTATTCCTAACAAATAAATAAGTAAATAAACTAAATAAATAATAATCAAATTAATAAAGCACGACCACGAAAATAACCGTTAGGTTAATACGAAAGACTACCCACAATGCAATAGACTACCCACAATGCATCACTGACCTGTATACATAAAACGTCAAGCAAAAACACAAAGGCCGGACGATTCAGTTTAAGCATGAAACAAATAGTCGCCTGACGGTGTTGACTTGAATGACTACTTTTATATTGGAATCCGCTCTATCCCAGATATTGAGTACTTTAACCCATAAATATAGCATACTTTAAACGTATATATATATATATATATATATATATATATATATATATATATATATATATATATATATGTCAGCATGCGGTGTAGATATAGAAGTATCCAAAGGAGTATCCTATACATTCGTGTAAAATCTTCTGTACAATAAAGACGGAAGCTGATGATGGTTCGCCTGAAATAGGCCCCTACTTCCGATTTACCATGAAATAACGTGTCCGCCTTAATTTTTCTTATATATGAATAAGGAACGAAGAAAATATTTACAACGTAACAACATTAATTTAAAAACAGTGCTCAATATAAAAATAAAAATAAAGCAATGAATATTTATTATAAATTATATTTTAGAACATGTCCAAACTACAATCTACTACAAAAGTGTACATTTTGTTTCGACATTGAAAGAAAGCTGTCTCATCAGATAGTAAACATTATTTTATGTTTACCATTGCAGCAGAGGGGTGGACCAGGTGCTCATCACCGGGGCCAGTTCAACCGGCGGTTGAGGGGGCTGGGGAATTTTTGTCCCTGAGCCCGTCCGTACGCGGTCAGATCCCCACCTAAAAAAAGACATTGTGTCACATCTTGCTCCAGTGGGGGGGGGGGGGTTAAGGTAAATATTCTACAAAGCGTAAAATAAAGTCTCTCTTCTTCTGAACATCCAATATTTCATCTTTCATCTTTCTTTTTTTTTAGAAGGTCTGTGGTGTTCGTCTCAAAGATTTTCACAGAAATATTGCAATTTTAAAAATATTTATTCGCGGTGAATTTTTTTTTTTTTCATTTAAATAGTATTCAATTTGGCTACGTGTCATACTAACACAAGATTAGTAAATATCAAATAGTATTAATATCAGTATCAGATATCAAATAGAATTAATATAAAACAGTACAATCAAATATATAATAGTATTAAATTTTCTTGTATTATGAGTGCCCGACTATGAATAGAAAATATTTTTTGCAATTAGTCGTTCGGAAAATATATATCAGTATTATTTCTTTTTGGTTGTGTTACCAAGCAGATTCTATACCCACGTCTATTGAACAGGTGAAGAGGGTCATCCCTTGTTCACTGTTTAGGATGTGGTTCCCGGCGTTCTCTTTTCCAATCTTTTGACTCTTTTCTTTTTTTTTTTTCAATTGGAGTAGATAGACTAAACTATCGCCCGGTTCACACTCCACCCACGTCTATTGAACAGGTTAAGAGGATCATCCCTTGTTCCCTGTTTAGGATGTGGTTTCCGGCTTTCTTCTTTCCAATCTTTTCACTCTTACGTAGCCCCCTGCACATCAGTGGCGTTACCGCCTTGCTCGGGGTGATATGATTTAAAAAAAAATGAATTGCAAACCAAACATTGGCGAAAATCATTAAATAAGTCTCATAATGTCATTATCTTTTAACAATGAAACACTAGAAAAAATTTGCAAAACCACGTCACAATAATGGTACGATACATAACCGCTTAAAAATTCTGCCGATTTGCAACAGTTTCAAATTGAACGAACCAAGAAAAGGAACAGCTACAAATGTCTATGGTTCTATTGCGTTTTTTTTTTTTACTAAGATTTGCTTTCATAACTTTTGTCAATTTAAATAAATGTCGGACGTCGTTTGAAGAGCAACTTCAGCTGTCGAAATTCGTAAACACTTCAAAAACATTTCCGTTTGAACCGCCAATAATTAACAAACTTGCAAAGGAAAAGTAGTAGAAATCTATGAAAATACTTTTTAGAGCGCAAACATTTAAAATATCATTTGATCGAATTAATGCAACTGGTTTTTATTCCAGGAAATAATCGAAACGTTATTGAATATCTTACGGCGACAAATTCAGCCAGACGCTTAGACGACAAAGCCAGTTGTGAATTGACATAGCCTTTAAGCAGTACTGATGAGCTGTAATACAGCGAAACAGATCTGTCTGCGGATGACTACAGTATTTACACTCTCACGCCCTGACTGAGCACTCTGGAAGAGTGGTAGACTTTGTAAACAGTAGCTACTCCGGCATTTACGCACCACTCATTCGATAATGAATTGGAGCACTCCAGCTATTCGACGTGTTTATACGCGCTAAAAAAAGCCTGCCTTCTTCTACTGGACGCACGTGGCCTAGGGGTAGAATCACCAACTGACGCCAATTCAGTCGGGTTTCGATCCTGGGTTAGGAAGCGGCCGGAGATGAGCTGTAATACAGATCTGTCTGCGGATGACTATATATATATATATATATAGTCATCCGCAGACAGATCTGTTTCGCTGTATGATAGCTCATCAATACGGTTAGACTCCGATTGCTTTTTAAACCAGGATTGAAACCCGACCGAATTGGCGTCGGTCGGCGATTCTACCTCTGGGCTATGAGCGCTTGGTAGAAGAAGACATACTTTTTAGCGTGTATATTATCATTATACGCGCCCAATAGCCAGAGTGCTCTAATTCATTTTACTGAATGAGCGATATATATATATATATATATATATATATATATATATATATATATATATATATATATTATATACATATATATACGTGTGTGTTTGCGTATGTGCATGTGTGTATATGTGTGTGTGTGTGTGTGTGTATGTGTGTGTGTGTGTGAAAAAATTCTCAGTTGTAATCTGAGGAAAGGAACAGTATGATAGAAAATAAAGTAGACAAGAGGGAAACTATATTTTTGCCTCAGCATTTCGTCCACTGACGGACTTTATCAAGGCGAAATAATTCAAATTTTCATTTCTTTGTCTTGATTAATTCCGTCAGCGGACAAAAAGCGTAGGCAAAATATAGTTTTCTTTTTGTATATTTTCTTCTTCTATCATATATATATGATATATCTTCTTCTATCATATATATATATATATATATATATATATATATATAGATAGATAGATGTTACAGAAATATTTGTTGACATTACGATACATTTCAGAGCAGATTAAATAATGTTCAAACAAATCATTTTATATATATATATATATATATATATATATATATATATATATATATATATATCAGCCCATAGCTTAGAATCGTTGACGCCAGTACGGTCAGATTTCAATCCAGGGTAAAAAGCAATCGGGTGTCTAACCGTACTGATGAGCTGTGATACAACGAAACTGATCTGTCTGCGGATGACTATATATATATATATATATATATATATATATATATATATATATATATATATATATAAGATAAAAGAAGAAAATAGACAAGAAGAAGACTATATTTTTTATCTACGCTTATTTATATATATATATATATATATATATATATATATATATATATATATATATATATATGTTGCTTGATGAGATTGCACCAGAAACATTTATTTATTACTAGTTGTTGAATTGAATCAAATTGGATTAGGTTTCGGTTATACAAATATTGTTTTGCGTTGGATCATTCGACCATTTTGTCTGCTGAAACGAATGCAGTTATTTCTCGTGTTGAGGTTGCCCCTAAACACACACACGCGAAAAAAAAAATGAATAAAAAAACATAAAAAAGTAGAAATACTGAAAGGTGGAAAAAAGATGAAAAGTTTCTGCACGTGAAACGAATATTCCAATTGTTGCGTGTCTGCTTCCTTAAACGTCTGTCCATAAACGAGAAGGTTTCGTGCCTGACTTATTTTGTCTGCATGTTTCGTGTGCAAATTAGCGTCTGTCTGAATTACTCTTTTCCATATTTCTCCATGAACATAAATAAAATTGTAAATAAATAATTGCTTTACATTTTTACATATGTTTACTTTTTTGCGTCTGTGCGTGTCCATTTGGATCTTAATATTTAGAAAGATTCTATGGAATTTGTTCATAAAAATCTTTCAAATATTTGTTGCCATTTCTGTGTGAATAAATGGCTTCAATAAGATTTGTACATGCTCATAATTCCAAAGAAAATGATTGCAGTTGAATAAAAGTAACTCCGAAGAATATACACACTTGATAAAAATATTTGATCAGCAAGAAGAGGTGTTTAAATTGGTTGGTATTGTTAATTAATTCGCTAATTAATATTTTAAAATAATTTTGTTAATATTTAAGTATTTAATCACGTTTTTTTAAAATTTGTTGGCTTCTTTGTAGTAATGACCAAAACGAGAAAGTTCAAGCAAATTTCTTAATTAAAATAGAACGAAATTTCGAAATATATTGAACAAAGAAAATCGCTCGGCCATGAAGTCATATTCCCACGAGCAATCAAAAATAAGATCTGTTTCAAATCAGGATATGACGTCAGTGTTTGGCAAACAAATCAGAAGCCAAGCTGCAATTTCAAAATGAGTATTCTTTGTTTCTATATAAAGAGATAAATAATCCAAATTCAGTTAACAATAACTTCATCAGTCCTCCGATGCTAGCTGTTCGTAAAATATAAATTATTTTTACTCATTTACTACACACACACACACACACACACACACACACACACACACACACACACACACACACACACACACACACACACATATATATATATATATACCCCAAGTCATTCATTTTAATTTGCTTGTTGCAATTTTAACGGATGACTACTACTAAAGATCTTATAAACAGATGTTAACAGATATACATTAGATCCCGTTTCATATGTTTGATCTTCGAAATCTTGGGAATCCTAAATTAAACACGCCTACTTTCTGTAAAAATTATATAACTTAACGTTCACATTTAATGTGGGTATCCCATGTCCACGTAGGACCCTACATTCAAAAGTATTTTTCGTGCACATGAAATGAATATAAGGTTCCACGTTAAAAATGTACGTTAAGTTATATCATTTTTGTCTTCGCATATACCCTCTTTTGTCTAGTCCAGGGGTTTTCAAACTGTGGTCCGCAAGGATAAGTTAGGGGGTCCGTGGATTAACTCATCACATGAAATTCAAAGTATGAAGTTTGAATGTCTGGATATTTATTTTTAATTACTAATGTTATCAAATGACAAAAGCTTGCACTATCGCCCATTACATGTCAACATTATTTATACAAAAAATATTTTACAGATGCAAGAGGTTGATGTTCAAATTTACTTTTTTTTTCAGGGTGCAAGTGTCACCTATGGATAAATTTTTAATAAAGGGGTCCGTATGTCAAAATGTTTGAAAAACCCTGGTCTAGTCTCATCTATTGTGATTTTCACATTCCCTTTCTACAAGGCCTCTTTATTATATAATTAGATACGATGTCACTAAAAATCGAATCCGCGGTCTTCACTATCTGTTTACCGAATATTATCTACGAGTATCTTCATCTTCTTTTTGTATTCTTTATGTTTGAAAATCATCTGATTAACATAGTTACTTCCACTGATGAGTAAAAGAAAGAAGATTATTATTTTGGTGAATTCTTGCTGAAAATCACGAAGAAAGGAGGATGTTTAAAAGTTTTAAACATAATAAATAAGAAACGTTTTAAATTAAAACGTTTCTTATCAACATTAGTAAAAAATAAGTTCCAGAAAGATTTTTTAAAAAAATTATCACGTGACGTAGTGATAAAAATCATAAAGGATGACGTCACAATCTATTCAGCTGTTCCAGTTATCGCCTCTACATTCCTCCCAACCATTTTTTATTATATTGGTTCCGTAAGGTCCAGTCCATGAATTATTTACTTGACATTTAGTGAAAAACAACGCTTTTTGTTTCGAATCTAATAACATTTCGAACAAAACAAATATGCACTGACATGTCACAAACACAATAAAAATATATCCGGCCGGGCTTCATTTGTTGATACTCTTTTGAAGAGCATTCGATTCGATTCAATAAAAATAACAATGGCTTATTTAAGCTACAAATGCAACATGGAATTTTCTTTTGATCAAATTACTGATGCGTTTATGTCTAATGAACTCCTCGATTTTTATCCATGTTCCAAGGAAAGTTTAAGTTCAGTTCATAGAAATAAATTACGTCATTTACCGTTTGAAACGAGAATTTCTCCTTACAAACGAGATGTCAAGTATTATTTGTGCTTGAGCAACAGAAATTTGTTGATGCTCTACAAAAAGCAATGACTGCTGCCCTATTCGCGTGTAGATATGCTCAACAGTCCAGAATAGGAATCTTCTCACTCGTGAGAATGCTGAGGTTTGTAGCCCCCATCGTCTCCTCGAATGGCACAGGCGGGGCAGCTTCGTACTTAGAGTGAAGCTCTGTCACATGGACCGGAAGTCTCCGACTTTTGATGTTTCTGAGATGAGTCCGACGTCCACCCTGAGAGTAGCAAAACTTCCTCTGCAATTTGAGACGAACACTTTTTGTACAGAGACAGAAGACGAACACATTGACCAAGCCCTGTGCATTGTCACCAAACGCCTGCAAGAGAGAAGAAAGACAAACGTCAGTTTCGCTTAGAAGACATATATTATTTCTTAAAACATAATTCATTTAATGTAAACGCTGTAAAAATAACAGAGACAAAACAATTAAAAAAAAAAAAAATTAAAAACGACATTACACTTATCATCTTGAGAGAAATGATGTTAGCTCTGATAATAACTTTGGACTGTGATATTAAATTTTATTTTCCCGGTTATCCGAGGAATTTTAAATCGAAAAATAGTTTAAACATTATGTGCGTTGTGTTGCAGTGGATAACGGCTCGGAACGAGAAATCGGGGAGCCGAGTTCGAATTACAGTTGAATTCATTGCATTCACTTACGCGCAAATACTCTTGGGAAAGGTATTAATCCGTCTCTTCCTTCCAGTTATGGCTTAAATAACAGGACAGATTGGGTTCTATAGCCTTGGCTGGTAACCAGTCTACCGCAGAAAGCAATGGCAACCTAATGTAGGATAAGTCATGTCTATTTCAAGACATGGTCATCCAAGCGTGTTTCACGTATGGCACTTAACTGACTGAATATAATAGTTGGAAACATAATTAAGACTTCTACTGGACATAAAGTGGAGGATCAGTTTATTACTTCATATCAATATAGAACTGATCCCCCACTAATTACTACTTAATAATATAATAATCTCTTCCCTTTTTAGCTATCAGTCAAATAATAGGACAGATTGGGTTCTCTAGCATTGGTCGGCAACCAGTCTACCGCAGAAAGCAATGGCAACCTACTGCGGGATAATCATCTGCCTACTCAGTCATGTCTCTTTCGAGATATGATCGCCCAAGCGTGTATCACGTATGGCACTTAACTGACTGACTGATTTTGAAAAACAAAAATTGCCTAAAGAGAATTGCGATAAACACACACGGCCATTTACGCGGATTATTCAGATAAAGGGGTGTTTGTCCCCCAAAAAGAATATCAGTGTGACTCTGGATATGTAGCTACTTAAAAAGATAATAATAATGATGAAAATTCATGTTTAACACTAACATATTTTTATATTTTTCAAGGTGATAACGAAGGAGACGTGATAATGAAATGGATGAAGTCAATAAAAGAAAACAATTTATACAACCTAAGTCTTGAGATGTGCGTTGTAGTGTAGTGGATATCGGCTCGGAACGACAAATCGCGTTGCCGAGTTCGAATTCCAGTTGAACTTGTTGCATTCACTTACGTACAAATACCCTTGGAAAAGGTATTAATCTGTCTCTGCCCTCCAGTTATGGGTTAAATAATAGGATATAGGTTGTATAGCCTTGGCAACCAGTCTACTGCAGAAAGCAATGGCAACTTAATGCGGAGTAATCTTTTACCCAGTCAGTCATGTCTCTTTCGAGACATGATCGCCCAAAGCGTGTATCACGTATGGCACTTAACTGACTGACTGAATATAATAGTTTGAATGGTGATTAAGGCTTCTACTGGTCATAAAGTGAGAGATCGGTTATCTATTGTCATGAAGCAATAAACTGATCCCCCATTAATTACTACTTAATAATATAATACACCTCTTCCCCCTCTAGCTATGAATCAAATAACAGGACAGATTGGGTTCTATAGCCTTGGCTGGCAACCAGTCTACCGCAGAAAGTAATAGCAACAATCTGCGGAACAATCTTCTGCCTAGTCTCGAAAAATAAAACATGATCGCCCAAAGCGTGTATCACGTATGGCACTTAACTGAAGTCTTGAGAAGGAGTCTGACCCCAAACATGATAAGAGATGAAGAAGCTATTTCTAATTTTCAAAAATGCTGCACACGTGGGAAGATTAGACTTTTTTTTTATAGGGACATGTGAAAACAATTATGTATGCAACCAAACCTAGTTCATTAGAAGATTTGAAAGCTAAAATAACTTATGTGTTTTCAGGAATTACTGTAAATCAGTTGGCAAATGTTTTCCGTGAACTGCAAACTCGTATTACCCTTTGTATTGCTAATGATGGAGGACATGTGGAAACTTAAATAAAATTTCAATAAAACCTTAAAAAATATAGATTTACTTCTTTCTAATTGTTGTGGGTTTTCCCCTTTTTTATGATAATGGACTCGACATCTACTCCTGCCATAGTGAGGTACGAGTTAAGGTAGTTCCTTTTTGTGTACATAGTTAACAGGAATGGATGTGATTCCTAGCCTGTCCCCGGCATTGTCTTTTGTTATATTCCAGGTCGAGATTTCCATTTTCCCGAGGTTTTATTTTTGTCCCGTTTTATCTCGTCTGGGTCAGGATTATATTCTCCCCATCCATTTTATTTTCTCCTCTCCACTCCCCGTAGAAAGAGTGCCTCTTGATTTTGTCATATGGACAGAACAGAGCGGCCTCTTTGTTTTGTGGGTTGGTTGGGTCCAACTAACATCATGATTTCTGTTTGTACTTTTTGTTTAAAACTTTTTTTGTTTTGGGAATTTATGTCATGCCCCTCCCCACATATCATTTCATGATAAATTTTTAAATATATTTTTGTATTTATTATTAATAATAAAATTTTTATGCTCATTTGTTTTTTTTAGGTCCCTGATACGTTTGAGATATTTTTGGTGTATGAAGGATTGAATGTTGATGGACAAGTGATTGTGGTGGATGAGAAAATTGTAAAGTATCTTTGGGTCGTGAGTCGGATTAGCTAGGTATAGAATAGGTACTGAAGACCAAACTGAGCTTTTGCTACCCCGCAAATCGACCTTGTGCCACATTTGTATTATATGCAATCAATAAAGAGACATCGTGAGAGTACGGCAAGAGATCGGAATACAGCGGTCACTCATTTTTGAGGGATGGACGGCTCTTACTAACATTGTTTATTATTTTACTTAAAAATTTGTATTTTAGTTTGTTTTTGGGTTCATCCCTCCTCCCATCATTTCATCTTTCTTTAAATGTTTTAAATATATCATATTATTGTACATAAATGCATTTTTACTGTCATGGGTTTGTTCCCTTCCCTTTTTTAGGTACCCCTTGTAAATTTGTGGCATTGTGGTGTATGAAGGATTGTAAGGTGATGGATGGGTTCTTGTGGTGAATGTGCAAATTGTAATGAGTGAATGGGTCGTGACAGAGTTTAGTTACATATAGGATAGCTAGTGAGTACCAACCTCTACTCCTCCCCTTTCGGCCGTGTGACATAATTTCTGTATTTTTCAGAAATAAATACTGTACCGCAAGGAATCCGTAAGATACCGAAGTTTTACAGAGAATACCGCGTCCGTAGCCATAGTAGATCTGAGCAACACTCAGCCAGAATAGTATTACACAACACCCATCTGTTCCGACGTGGACATACTAGTTCTAACACAGCTTCACTTCGAAGACTTATATATATACTAGCAGTATAGCCCGGCGTGGTTCGGGTGTAATGAAAGCTTTAAAACTAATCCATGGTCCTGGAGCTCAGACTCAGCCTAAAGAATATTTGAAATAATAAAATATATGCGACAATTTACCAATCGCACCTAATATATATATATATATATATATATATATATATATATATATATATATATATATATATATATATATACTAGCAGTATAGCCCGGCGTTGTTCGGGTGTGATGAAAGCTTTAAAACTAATCCATGGTCCTGGAGCTCAGACTCTTTGGACGTTGGCACGAAATACTAAAAAGCAATAGTTGTTTCCAAAAACTGTCGACTGAAAGAAAAATGAATGGATGTAAGTCAAATTTTGATTTCCTGCTATCGATATCAAATAAGTTTTTCTCGTCGTAAACTGAATTTTGAAGGCTAAATAAGTCCTCTGAGTAAATGGTATCATGGCTGAGACTAAGAACTACAATTATACCTACTTAGAGCCAAACTCGAAGACAAAACTAAAATAAAAGGGCTGAAAAAATACAGACATACAGGCAGATAAACAGACACATACACAAACATCTTGCCTTTTATATCGCACAGAAACCTAATTCAATGTTTAAACAAATTGAAATTGAAGCTTTATACCAACAAATACTTCAACTCGAACAAGACAACCATATTACTACACAGGTAGGCTTAAAAGAATTACTCAAAGCGGAATCAATTACCGTTACCATAAAAATCTTAATGATATTATAAATACGCCTCTCATAAAAGCAGCCACACATCTCAAAAATAACAAAAATATTGTTATCCGACGTGCCGATAGAACCAATACATTTGTTATTTTAAACAGACAGGAATATCATTCCAAATTACAGGCCATTCTGAACGATCACAATAAACTTAAAAAATTAACTTAAAATTCCGTAAAACCTAAGAATCAAATAATTGCATCTTTGGATGTCCAAAACTTATTCACAAATGTTCCCGTCCATGAAACAATTGATATCATTATCCGTGATGTATACAATCATGCTACACTCCCATCAATCAATATTAAACCCACTATATTAAAAAACTATTATTAGCATGCACCACACAAGTACCCTTTCACGATCCCTTAGGCAATATTTATACACAAATAGATAGTATTGCGATGGGATCTCCTTTAGGTCCCCTCTTTTCTAATTATTATATGGCAAATCTAGAAAATAAAATAATTAATGTCAACAATAAACCCTCTATATATGTAAGATACATAGATGACATCTTTGTTTTAGCTAAGAATATCGATCAAATTACATATCTTAAAAACAAATTTGAAAGTCACTCCGTCCTCAAATTACATTAATATTAATAACAAAATCCCATTCCTTGATGTATTCATTGATTCTAGCACACATAAATTTACTACTTCTCTCTATAGGAAACCAACTAGCATAAATGCGTGTCTTCTTAATTATAATAGTGAATGCCCCCAACGATATAAGTTAGCTGTTATAAAAAACTTACTTCAACGCACACAAATGATATCTTCTTCCAAATCTATATTTTATAAAGAATTACATGACATTAACCAAACACTAGTCAATAATGGATTTCCTAACTCCGTTATTGATCAACAAATTAAAATGTATCTCAACAAAATGAACAATAGCTCTAACAATAATGATAATATTAATAATAATGTTTTACATCAAAATAAACATAACACTATTAACTTATACTATTGCAACCAAATACATAATAATTATAAACAAGATGAAAAAACTCTCAAAAACATAATACGTAGAAATGTTAAACCAGTGGAAAGTAATAATCAAATTAAACTCATTATATATTATAAAAGGTTTAAAACAATTGACCTCATAGTCTATAATAACCCTACAAGCACTAAACTAAATTCTCTACAAAAAACCAATGTAGTGTACCAATTTACATGCCCATTCAGAGATTGCATCTCTGATACTAATAAAAACCTAGTACATATATGTCATCTTTCTGATCAGAGTACTATTAAACAACATTTCTCTGAAAAACATAAACATGTAGGTAATATCAGACAGATTTTGGTCAACAATACGGTGATCCTTACTCATACACACAGTAAGAGGAACCTGCAGATATTGGAGGCCATGTACATGAAATCCAAACAAGCAACACTTAATAAAATCAACTTTAAATCCGGAAAAAACATATTACATTGCATTTAACTACATGGTTTTGTTGTCATTTCGCGCTATCACGCGGTGTGACGTCATAAAACTGCATCGCAAATTTAAGAACTGCGTTTATTATTTTTGGTAACTATTGCCGTTGCCAAGCTGAGTTGTATGTCAACACAAAATAAAATCGTCGGTGATGGTGGATGTTATAATATTTCAGTCTAAACAACCTCTCTGAAGATGGCTGATGTGAGCCGAAAGCTTAGAAGAAAATCAATAAATAATTATCCAAATGTTGGAGAATTTTTGTCTTTATTTTCAACTGAAATTAAAGCAAAAATACGACATTTAGAACGGCTCATGATTAAACATAACAGACATTCATTGTCTCTTATATTTAACAGCATATGTTTAGAATATATATATATATATATATATATATATATATATATATATATATATATATATATATATTATCAGTTTTATGCACTATTGTAAGAACTGCAACCTTGAAACTTCTGAATATTGTTTCTTATGTCTCTGTTTATGAGTGTATCAAATTTGATTAAAATCGGACCACTCCTTCTATAACTCGATTTTTTTGATTATCGATTTTCGATATTTATCGGGGGTACCTCGACACAAAACCTAGATAAGAACACTCGCAGACGTTTATAGTACAACTGTGTAAAGTTTCAAGAAAATCGGTTCAGCCGTTTCGGAGTCTATAGGTAACGGGGACACACACACACACAGACACACACACACACAGACAAAGTTCCATTGATAAATAAGTTTAGATATTCTTACTAATCGTATTCCTGGATTACTAATCTGCATTCAAGTTTGTATTTTTACGTTTAATATAACTTATTTTTCTAAGAAGCGATGGTAACCCCAGCGAATAACATAGCCCCAAAAGAAATTAGACGCAAAAGAAAAAACGAGTGGATGACCGAAGAGATCCTCCACATAATGCAAAGGAGACAAAAAATAACGCCAAGACATGGAGCAGATTACAAGAAATTCCACAGGGAGATAAGGAACAAATGCAGACAAACTAAAGAGGTATGGCTCAACAACAAATGCGAAGAAGTAGAGAGACTGAGCAGGACCAACAAAGCGGAGATGCATAAAGAGATAAGAGAAATAACAGGACAAAAAACCTGCTCCTCAACAGGATGCATAAAATCCAAGGATGGAACAATCATATTAGAGAAAGAGGAAATACTCCAGCGATGGGAAGAATATATAAAGGATCTTTTTTGCGACAAGCGAGAACAACCGAGAATACACAAGGAGATGGATGGACCGGAAATACTAAAATCCGAAGTGGAAGCTGCAATGGCCAAAATGAACAGAAACAAAGCAGCTGGTCCAGACGGCATAGTGATAGAGCTGCTGACAACCTTAGCAGAATATAGCATAGAAAAAATTACCGACATAATAAACGAAATTTATAGCAGCGGAATAATACCAGACGACCTATGCAAGTCGATATTTATAGCACTGCCGAAGAAACCAGGCGCAAACGAGTGTGAACTCCGCAGAACTATCAGCTTAATGAGCCACATTACCAAACTGATGGTCAGAATCCTGATGAATAGAGCGAGAAGCAGAATCAGGCCAGAGATAGGGCAGGAACAGTGCGGGTT
Source organism: Ascarosepion bandense (assembly GCA_037127315.1). Classification (NCBI taxonomy): domain Eukaryota; kingdom Metazoa; phylum Mollusca; class Cephalopoda; order Sepiida; family Sepiidae; genus Ascarosepion; species Ascarosepion bandense. Next base: position 1,671,184 of record JBBBDQ010001236.1, on the reverse strand, counting down.
CGTCAAAGACACTGGAACAAGGAATGCCATATTCATGATTAGGATGCTCTCCGAAAGGGCAATACAAATGAAGAAAAATGTGTACCTATGTTTCATTGACTATGCGAAGGCATTCGACAAGATACGACACAAAGAATTGATGGATATGCTCGGCAGCTTCGATATTTTCGGCAAAGACATAAGAGTAATCAAGAATCTCTACTGGCAGCAAACGGCCTGCATACGGACAGGTAACGATCTCAGTAGATTTACAAAGATAGAAAGAGGCGTAAAACAAGGATGTGTCTTTTCATCGGATTTGTTCAACCTGTACAGCGAGAATATCTTGCGGACCCTAGATGACACACCAGGATTTGTTGTTGGAGGACACAACTTGAACGACATAAGGTACGCAGACGATATAGTGCTGATTGCGGACACGGAAAGGAAACTACAGGACTTAATACAGAAGGTAGCGGTGGAGAGCAGCAAAAAAGGACTACAAATAAACTTTAAGAAAACTGAGTTAATGGTCATCAGCAAAAGGTGCAACCCAAAATGCCATATAAATGTGGGAGATACCAGAATCAAGCAAGTACAAAAATTTAAATACCTAGGAAGTGTCCTAACTGAAAATGGAAAGTGCGACACGGAGATCCGAAGGCGAATTGGCATGGCAAAGGACGCGTTCCAGAAGCTGAGCAAAATACTGACACACAGGAAAATCTCACTGGAAACAAAGAACAGATTGCTGGACTGCTACGTGATGTCAGTTCTTCAATACGGCAGTGAATGCTGGAAAATATCATCGAAAATGAGGACAAAACTGGAAGCAGCGGAAATGTGGTTCTACAGAAGGATGCTGCGGATATCGTGGACTGAGCATGCAAGCAACGATGAGGCGTTGGAAAGAATGGCAACAAAGAGGAAATTGATACTGAGCATCAGGAAAAGACAACTGAAGTTCCTGGGACATACAATAAGGAGGGAGAGCTTGGAGAACCTGATACTGACTGGCCAGATAGAAGGAAAGAGAGACAGAGGAAGGCAGCGGATAACATATCTGCAGGGCCTGATCAGGTGGTTGACGAAACCGGGGTTGCCAGGAGTAACAGGAGCAAACATACTAAGAGCCACAAGGGATAGGGAGACGTGGAGAACCATGATCGCCTACGTTCTGAAAGGACAGGACACATAGAAGAAGAAGAAGAAGAAGAAGAAGAAGAAGAAGAAGAAGAAGAAGAAGAAGAATTATTATCTGGTTTGTTGTTCATTATCTGTGCGGTTTCTCACCCGGAATTATAAACACTAATATTTTTTGCAAATTATTGCTATCGCAAATACAAATAAAGTTATAATTTTTTAAAAGTGCACACGAGCTTTATGCACACACTGTACATATATCTTCCAGTGGATAAAATCGGTTGAAAAGTTTCAAGAACCTTTTCAGTCAATTTTGAAAAAAAAACTGAGTCGACAAATCAAAAGAATATTTTTTAGTACGTAATTTATTTTTCTTTATTTCTTTTTTCTGAAATGTTTTCATCGTCATATGAAAGTCTTAGGTATTTGAGATTTGTTGGAACTAAAGCAGAAATGCATATTGGTTCTTCAAGAATAACTTGTGCTGACAAATGAGTAAATGAGGCGGATAATGTTAGCCGTTTAGTGGATACACAAATTTCTTCGGTAAATGTTCGTTTTAATTCCCTTCGCTTTTCCCCACTTTAAAATTTATCCCAAATAGCATTATCTCTGTGCAAATGTATATGCTGAACTCAAATCAAGTGTTAGTGAAGAAACTTACCTTTTTTTTTATCTAAATGTCCATAAAATCGAACTATATCTCGCACTTTTTCTCTCCCGTAACTCTCACGAAGTCATGTAATTAACTGAAGAATGACGTTCTACGTAGACAGAAATTTTGTTTGGAATTTTGGTCGATTTTCTTCCTTTACAGATACTTCCGGCGATGTTCTTCCGCTAATGAAATAATAAGCGTAGAAATGCATTGCTTTCATTCCCGGAAGTACATCGCCGGAAGTATTAGTAAATGAAGAAAAATCGCCAAAAATTCTGCGAAAATTTGTTTACATGCGCAGTATGTCAGTCTGCAGTTAATTACATGACTTCGTGAGAGTTACGGGAGAGAAAAAGTGCAAGATATAGTTCGTTTTTTTATGGACATTTAGATAAAAAAAGGGAAGTTTCTTCACTAACTAACACTTGATTTGAGTTCAGCATATACATTTGCACAGAAATAATGCTATTTTGGATAAATTTGAAGGGGAAAAGCGAAGGGAATTAAAACGAACATTTACCATTTCTTGTTGGACAAGATAAATTTAGACATGTTTTTTTTTGTATACCAATACATCTGAAATATATACAAAAATAATGAAAAAATAACTGGTATAATAAACTAGTGAGAATCGACGACTTGACAAGCAACACCGCTAAAATAAATTAACTAGATGCGATCATTTTATCGTTCCTATGGCTCTGATGAATCAGGTTGGATAAGCGGAAAAATGAAAAGAGAAAATTAAGGCTACATTAGAACCTAATAACGTGTGAAGAAAACTATGTGAACGATCAATAATTTAGACTTGAAAGTCGCTGAAGCCAACATAGAGGGGATTTGATAAATATTTATACTGTTGTACATGAAGTCCGTTGTTTTTCTTTGTCGTTGACATTGATTCATTTTACTTCGATGAAATGAAGAAAATGGCTGACATCTTTTTTCTTGTATCCAGTGTGAGCCATTTCTATGGAGAAGAGGAGAAAAGAAATCGTCGTCGTTCCAAGAAAGTGAATACTTTCGAAATACATCACCACCACCACCACCACCACCACCACCACCACCACCACCACCACCACCATTCAATATCACCTGAACATAATGCCTTAAAACGGAAAAGCTGTGTTATGAAAAAAAAAAAAAATTAAGGACAGACAAAAAATAGTTTTTACGTACAAAGAATATTGCTTTATTTCTTTTCTTTTTTCTTTGCCTTTATTTAGTTTTTGAACATTTCAAATGCGCCTAATACAATCGACAGAAAATGAATTGTAAAACTATTTTTGAAACACTTAAGATATTTCGATAGCGAGTGTTGTTCATTAATTGGAATTCATCAATAAAAAATTCTTTATCGTCACTTGAAATCGAAAGGTGATTCATTTATTTAACAAAGAAGCACTGAACTTGTTTCTCAACTGAGACAATTTGCCGAATCGAATGATAAACGATAATTACACAAACTGCATGTCATGACAGATTGTCTAGAAGGTTGGATTGATTAATCCTGAATATAGTTTTTAAATCTTTCTACTCGCAACTACAAGCAGACGGTTAGGTTATCCATGACAATACTAAAAACACAAACTTAAATCTCTACTAAATATGTGTATAGATGATACAACTGTGTATGGGGGCACCTCCAAGACTCTAGATAACCAGAAGTTGGCAGCTGATTTCCCCTTAGGCTGAGTCTTAATACTTCAGTAGAGTGAGTGAATTTTGTTTAACGGCATGTCAACCTCTGTGGGTTATTTAGTGCTAAAAAGGTAGGGTTATACTGAGAATTAGTCAAATTTTGATGAATTTATTTTTTATTTTTTATTTTAGAAAACTGAAGATGTCTTCTAGTTTTGTGTTCAAGAATGTGTTGCTGGAAATAATCTTTTTCTTTTAAAAATGTATTTTTGCTAATATGTTTTCTTCAAAAATATATATTTTTCTATAAAAGTCTATTTTTATACTTTTATAATGTTTTGACCCCACTTTGGGTGATAACTATTTGCCCATAGCTGGGACCCTAACAGGTGCTACCACTCTGGTTCAGGGTGGACCGGGGAACAACAGCAATTAAGAAGTGGTTCCATGTTCCTCACACTCATCTAATCAGAGGCCTTGCTGCCGGATGCAGTTTACCGTCATACCCAGGACCAATACTTCAGTAAAGGAAGGCTTGTAACATTCCATGCCTTCAAAATCAAACTAGTAATGTTCCACCATCACCGAACAGACCTTGAACAGCGATACCTATCATGATTGATGAGTAATTCGTTCTCTCAATGAGGCTCGTTGCCTTGAACGTCTATTGGGACTCAAGCTTACCCTAGATCTAAAGTCGAACTCATATATACGAAACGTTGCTAAAGATGCTGAAAAGATTATCGATTCTCTGTACCGCTTCAGTAAGCACCTGACTCTTTCAGTCAGTTAAGTTCAATACGTGATACACACTTTGGGCGATCATGTCTCTTTCGAGACATGACTGACTGGGCAGAAGATTATCCCGCAATAGGTTGCGATTGCTTTCTGCAGTAGACTGGTTGCCAGCCAAGGCTATAGAACCCAATCTGTCATGTTATTCGACTCATAGCTAGAGGGAGAAGAGATGTATTATATTATTACTTAGTAAACGCAAATTCTACTCTATCAGCTTCTTTTCTCGCACTTCCCGCCAGTGGAATTCCTTTCCATTTACTTGCTTCCATGACAGTTACAATCTCCAAGAATTTAAATGTAATGTCAATAGTCATTTCCTATCTCACTAAACTGCATCCTCTCTCTCATGCTCCTTTCTCCATCCACTCCACCCTCATCAGTATTCTCATCCTTTTCTTACCCACTTCCTGTCACTCCTTATAACCTGTCACTCTTTCTCATAACTTTCCTCCTATTTAACCACCTGCAAAACAGTGGGAGTAAAATGTCTTGCTTGGGGCGATATGATTTTAAAAAAAGGATATACTATGCATTTCTTCTTTATATGCGATACGTGATATACACTTAGGCGATCATGTCTCGAAAGAGACATGACTGATAGGGCAGATAATTTTTCCGCAGTAGGTTGCTATTACTGTCTGCGGTAGACTGGTTGCCGAGCAATGTTATAGAAACATATTAAGTAGTAATTAGTGGGGGATTAGTTTATTACTTCATGGCAATAGACAACCGACCCCCCCACTTTATGACCACTGGAAGTCATAATCATGATTCCAAGTCAGTTAAGTGCCATACGTGAAACACGCTTGGGCGATCATGTCTCGAAAGAGACATGACTGACTGGGTAGAAGATTATCCCGCAGTAGGTTGCCATTACTTTCTGCGGTAGACTGTTTGCCAGCCAAGGCTATAGAACCCAATCTGTCCTGTTATTTGAATCATAACTAGAGGGAAAGGAGATGTATTATATTATTAATTAGTATTTAGTGGGGGATCAGTTTATTACGTCATGACAATAGATAACCGATCCCCCACGTTATGACCAGTAGAAACCTTAATCATGAGTCCAACTATTATATTCAGTCAGTCAGTCAGTTTAGTGCCATACGTGATACACGGATTGGGCGATCATGTCTCGAAAGAGATATTACTGACTGGGCAGAAGATTATCCCGCAGTAGGTTGCCATTGCTTTCTGCGGTAGACTGGTTGCCGACCAAGGCTATAGAACCCAATCTGTCATATTATTTGACTGATAGCTAAAAAGGGAGGAGATGTATTATATTAATAAGTAGTAATTAGTGGGGGTTCAGTTTATTACTTCATGACAATAGAAAACCGATCCCCCACTTCATGACCAGTGGAAGTCATAATCATGATTTCAACTATTATATTCAGTCAGTCAGTTAGTTTAGTGCCATACGTGATACACGGATTGGGCGATCATGTCTCGAAAGAGACATGACTGACTGGTCAGAAGATTATCCCGCAGTAGGTTGCCATTGCTTTCTGCAGTAGACTAGTTGCCAGCCAATGCTAGAGAATCCAATCTGTCCTGTTATTTACCCCATAACTAGAGGGAAGAGACGGATTAATACCTTTCTCAAGGGTATGTGGGTGCAAGGAATTCAACTGGAATTCGAACTCGGCTCCCCGATTTGTCGTTCCGAGCCGATATCCACTGCACCACAACGCAATATTTATATTGTTCGGACTGTCGTTATTGCCATATTCACAACGTTTCAAAAGAAAAAAGAGGTTATTGAAAAATGAAGTCGGATTTTGGTAAAACTCAATCAGCTTCAAAAGGCCTTTTACAGACTTTTTTGGATAATCATATTTCTCGCTTTTCTGATTGATTGCAAGAATTTATTTTACTTTTGATTCGTTTGAAAAGACGAGTGACTAAATTCGATTTCTTCCAAGATGTAATTTTGAGTAATTTTATTTAGCGGCGTATCAACAACTCTATGGGTTATTTCATGTTGAAATCTAAATATTTTGTACGTAATTTTATACTCTCAAGGTAAAAGTATGGTTTTAAATATATATTTTATAGATCATAAAATCTATTGTTGCTCATTTTATACAAAATGTACTGTTGATTTTTGTTTGGGAATTCACTATATGTTTATAGCTGGGATTCTAACCAGTGCTACCACCTCGAATCAGAGTGGACCTGGAAACAATAGCAATTAAGAGAGGTGGTTCTAGGCTTCTCTAAACCTCCAATCTCATGATCAAAGGCCTTGCTGCCGGATGTAGTTTATCGTCATACCCAAAACGGAAGCTGTAATTTTACTTTTGCAAATAATTTCTACTCGAACAACAGTACCTCTTTGTATTATGTCACTTGTTTGTTCTATTATTTATTTTGAAATTCTTCCTTATGTGACACCATTTTGAGACGCAACAGACAGAGCGAAAGAAACTACGCAAATTCTCAATTATTTGGGACACACGGATGTAGACACATTATTTCCATCACGTTTTCTTATCGACAGCAAATTGAAATTATGAAAGTGGCGAGGGCTTTTGCGATGTCTTGAAAAAATAGTCCAGTTGCTTTTTTTAAAAATGAATTCAGCGTATTCAAGTCTTGATTGCATACTTTCTATTTTTGTTTATTAGAAAGTTGCGGAAAGCCGTGATCGCAAAAGATCTTAAGATATACAGTACATCAAAGCAGAATTTCAGTTTGAGGTTTTTTTTAACGAAATATCAACCTCTGTGGTTTAAAGGTATTTTTTAATGTTAGGTTATAGTGAGAAGGTTGATTTAGTAAGATTTTAATGAATTTTTTTTGTTTTTATTATTTTTTATTTTAGAAACTGAACATGTCTTCTAGTTTTGTATTCAAAAATGTTTTGCTGAGAATAATTTTTTTCCTTCAAAATTGTGTCATGGTAATAATTTTTTCTTCTTCAAAAATGTATTGTTGGTGATATTTTTCCTTCAAAAATGTATATTTTTCTATCAAAGTCTATTTTATGTATATATTTCTATAAAAGTGTATTTTCATACTTTCATATTGTTTTGACCCTAGTTTGGGGGGTTAACCATTTGCTCATAGCTGGGACCTCAACAGGTGCTACCAGTCCGTCTCAGAGTGGACCTGAGAACAACAGCAATTAAGAGGTGGTTCCATGCTCTTTCGAAATATCCACAACTGAGGGATATATGAATAATAAGAAATCCAGTTGATTAATATATCAGGATCTTTTAAAGGAGAAAAATAAAAATAAAATAATAATAACACAAAGAAAAAATTATGTTTTCGTTAAAATAGAAAAAAAAGTTTTCATATGGAAAAAAGTTATTATTATTATTATTATTATTATTATTATTATTATTATTATTATTATTATTATTTAATTTCCATTTAAACTAAAGATTAAACTTTAAATTAGAAGGTAAAAACTAAAAAAATTGAAATAATAAGGGAAATATTTTTAGGCCAGAGGGTATATGTTTTGTGCATATTGGTCAAGGAGATTACGTGTTGGTTTTAGGTTAAAGAAAAAGATTAACAGACTTATGGCCATTAATAGCCTTGCAATCCCAGTTGTCCAATATAGTTTCAACATCTTAAACTGGACTCTAAACGACATCAGGCGAATGGATTCTAAAACAAGAAAGCTTCTTTCTAAGCATAAGATGCATCATCCAAAGGCTGATGTAGACCGTCTATACATACCCCGTAAAGAAGGTGGAAGAGGTCTTATTCAGCTGGAATTGTCATACAAGTCAACAACTATTGGCTTACTAACATACATAGAAACAACAAAGGATTGGATGATACAATTAGTAAGGCAACATGAAGAAAGAAAGAAAAAATATTCAGTAATAAAAGAAGGCAGTAAATACAAACAAGATTTACAGTTAGTAGATTCTGTAGAAAAGCAAAACAGAAGCCAAGAACCAACTATTGCGGCAAAAAATATGAAAATGAAAGCCAAAGATAAAGCTCTTGAACAGATGAAACAGCGATGGCAAGACAAACCTCTGCATGGCCAATATCCAGAACGTGCCAATAAATCCAATGTTGACAAAGTTAATACGCATCGATGGTTACGTGCATCTGGATTAAAGTCTGAAACTGAAGGCTTTATTCTTGCAGCACAAGACCAAAGTCTTTTCACTAGAAACTTTCAGGCAAATATTATGCTTAATAATATGGATCCAAAATGCAGGTTTTGAGATAAACACCAGAAACAATAGACCATCTAATCTCAGGATGTTCTGTGCTTGCCCCAAATGAATATAAAAATCGCCACGATAGAGTTGGGCAATATTTACATTGGACAATGTGCAAACATTATGGAAAATCTGTAAACAAACACTGGTATGAACAACACCCAGCACCGGTTACAGAAATAGAAGATGTAACCATTCTATGTGATTACACCATCTACACAGACAGAAAAATTGAAGCAAACAGGCCAGACATTATTGTTAAAAACCAGAAGGAGAAAACTTGTCTATTAATTGATATGACTTGTCCAGCAGATTGTAACATAGCAATCAAGGAATTTGAAAAACTGTCAAAATATAAAGACCTGGAAATTGAAATAGAAAAAATGTGGAAATTGAAAGCAAGAGTTGTGCCAGTGATAGTAGGTGCACTTGGAATGATAAAAAATGGAACAAAACAACACATTGAAAGAATCCCTGGAAACCCCAGCTTAAGAGATATACAAAAAATTGTCTTATTAAGTACAGCCCACACACTAAGGAAAACTTTATCTATGTAATGCTAGGGATGATAGGGAAGATAGAAAAACATGAAATGGAGTCATAACAACACGCCACGACCTGCCTTAGGTCTCCCCGCAGACTTGGTTGGTAGTGAGACCAAAGCAGAAATCGAAATATGATGAAAAATGGCATAATAATAATAAAAATAGTAATATAATAATATAGAAAAATTAATCCAGGTCAACGTATTTGAGCAGATATTCATGCTGGCAACTTTGGCAACGAACGAGGAGAAAAATGGGTCCAATGGTGCACAGTAAATGACCAAGTAATAACTAACACCTGGTTTCAAGAACACCCACGACGTCTATGGACATGGAGAAGTCTAGGAGGCGACACAAAAAACCAAATACACTACATAACCATAAACAGGAGATTCAGAAACGCAGTGGTTCAATGCAAAACCTATCCAGGCGCCGACTGCGGGAGCGACCACGTCCCAGTCATCTGCAAACCTAGGATAAAACTCCAGGACCCCAGAATTTCAGATAAAGTTTTTGTTTCGGACCACAGCTGCCTCTACCGACTTTAAAGTGTTCTAGAACATTCCTCGTGAAACACGACAAGCGGCAGAATTTCAATCGAATGAACCTTGAACCTTTATTTCTGTACATTTTTTTTGTGAACAGTAGCTTCGTCATAACGTCAAGTGGAACTATTCGTATTTGCTAAGCTAAGCTTATTTTTGACATAATGTCAAATGCTTTAGGGCCGAACTTAACACTGATGGGGTTTACCTGACTGTGCTTGCTATTGGTTTCCCTACTCCGAGAACCTATTGAAGTAGTGATGTTGGTAGTAGCCTCGAAAGTGAAAGTTTGTGGATGAATACCAAATTGTTGATATCTCTTTTACATTGATTTCTTGCAAAAACGTAGAAATTAACTACTTTAAGTGTTCAATTCTACCAACAGTCAGTTTATTAAAATACTAGTCCGGCGTTGCTCGGGTGTAATGAAAGCTTTAAAAGTAACCCATGGTACTGGAGCTCATCTTGCCTTTTTATATATATATATATATATATTATCTATTGTAAGAACTGCAACCTTGAAACTCCTGAATATCGTTTCTTATGTCTTTGTCTATGAGTGTATCAAATTTGATTAAAATCGGACCACTCCTTCTATAACCCGATGTTTTCGATTATTGATTTTCGATATTTATTGTGGGTACCTTGACACAAAACCTAGCTAAGAACACTCGCAGACGCTTATAGTACAACTGTGTAAAATTTCAAGAAAATCGGTTCAGCCGTTTCGGAGTGTATACGTAACACACACACACACACACACACACACACACACACACACACACACACACACACACAGAGACAAAGTTCCATTTATAAATAAGTTTAGATTTATTGTTGTAATCCTAATAAGTTAATAAGGAGAGGAGAGATACTGCACGAATATATTCCAATACTTACACGAAGTTGAAATCCCCGTGATGAGGATTGACGGTAGAATGAAGACCTATAAGCTCAGTGAATAACTGCCCGTTACATGAAGGTACTTCATTTGCTTTCTAAAAGACGCACTGGAAAGAGCGAAGTTCTTTGATGTTTTCAATGTTTCGAAAGTCTTTTTTTCTTCTCCTGATTCCCTCCCTTTCTGTGTTTTCATGAATGATTCACAACCACGTGGGAAACATTGAAGATGGTAGGTGGGGGGGGGGTGCGGCGCAAGGTGTTGGCCTTGAATAGACGATCAACGTTATCACGTGATTATGTTCTTTGTCTCGCCGCATCCAACACCCACCACGGCAACTCCCTTCTAAAAGACCCTCACAGTGATTGCAACCACAATGCAGCTTCGTTACAAAGAAATAAGATTGGGTTCATTGACACCGTACTGTATCTAGGCAGCCCCTCTCTCAGCCGGTATCGATTCGACGCGGGAGTTGGCCGCTTTGAAATCGAGGACGTTATCTTGGGAGAAACTGGCTTTATTTTTTTTCTTCTCTTCGCTCCTAGTCGACTCCTTTCATACCAGGAAAAGGAACGCCTGAGTAAACAGACAAGGGAAGGCATTGGTGGGGAAAATGAGGCAGATTCAACTTTAAAGCCTGCTGAGTCGAACGTGGTTCCTCACCTGCTAAGTGTTATGTGTATATCGTGACTCATTGATATAAGCAGCCTGTTTCATAAATGGACGATCTTGAGTAGCTTTGCGATTAGAACGACACTCTTTAAAACAATCCAGTATCTTCACTTGGAGGGAAAGGCAGGCAAACACGCTTCACTTGAAAAAGGATTAGAAAAACGAGTTCAGAGCGTAAATTTACCCAAGAAAACTGTATAAATGACAGAATAAAAACATTACACTTTGGTCGCATATTGTACGAATCAAAGAAACGTTTTCTTTCTTCAGCGAGGAAGGACGATTTCTGATACAAGAATTAAAACACTGAGATACCATTATCTATCTATCTATCTATCTATCTATCTATCTATCTATCTATCTATCTATCTCACTCGTCTGTTCATATCTATCTATCTATCTATCTATCTATCTATCTATCTATCTATCTATCTAGTCTGTTCTGTCTATCTATCTATCTATCTATCTATCTATCTATCTATCTGAGCTATGGGCGCTCGGTAGAAGGAGGCAGATTTTTAGCGTATGATGTATCATACGCTATTGGTCAGAGTGATTTAATTCATTACTGAATGAACGATGCGTAGATACTAGAGTAGCTACTGTTTTTTTCCAAGTCTACCATTCTTCCAGGGTGCTCAAGTCAGGGAGTGAGAGCGTAAATATATATATTAAAGACACACCGGACTTTATAAAGATGACGGTATGGTTTTCCGTAAAACAAGTCCACGAAATATGGATCGATTGAGAAAAAATCTGTTGAAAGCTTTCAAAAATCACGAGCTAAATATTATTATTATCACCAATGCTAAAATGATCAACTTTCCCGATGTGGTCTTGGATGTGAATACTGGGTATTACAAAACATACAACAAAGATTTATATAACCCTACACCGATCAGTAAAGACTCAAAACACTATCATAAAATTCTAGATAATTTACATGAATCAGTCTAAGTTAGATTATCTAATAACTCCAGCATAGCAAAATCTACTGCTAAGAAGATTGGGTCACTATGTCGATCCAGGATGTTTTTTCCACCTGAATCCATCCTGCATATATACAAGTCAACCATCCGTCCGTGCATGGAGTACTGCTGCCATTTATGGTCAGGTGCCCCTGCCGTTCTCCTCAGTGTTCTTGACAAGCTCCAAAGGAGAGTCTGTAATGTGATAGGTACTCTATGGCGGCTCGACTGCAGCCACTTTCCCATCGTCGAAATGTGGCCTCCCTCTGTCTCTTCTATAAATACTTTCATGGCTTCTGCTCGGATGAGCTTAAGTCACTGATGCCTCCTCAACAGGTGTTTACCCGTGCAACCAGACTGGCAACTGGGTCCCACCCATTCACAGTCAGGTTAGCCAAACGCAGACGACAATTCTACTCCTGCAGCTTCCTCTCTCGCACTTCCCGCCTGTGGAACTCACTCCCGTATTCTTGCTTTCCTGACGGCTACGACCTCCAGAAATTTAAAAGCAAAATTAATACTCACCTACTAACCACTGGACACTAGCTCTCTCCCCTCCCCTGTGTAATCTTCACCTTCTCTCCGCCCATGTATCTGTCATTGCACCTGCTTTCTCAGCTTTCTATTGTTCCTTTCTAACTAGCTTGTACTCCTCACTCCTTTCTCATTAATCTTTTTACATTTATGTAACCCCCTGCACATCAGTGGCGTTTCTGCCTTGCTCGGGGTGAAATGATTAAAAAAAAAAAATAAAGAAATATTTAGTAATAATAAAATTAAATACGTAAAAACTTTACAACCAAGCAACCATATAATAAAAATAGAGTATTTAGAAAAAAAAATGATGGTAATAAAAATAAACAAACACTGTAAGCGTAATAATTATATGGTTTAATCATATAATTATATGGCTTAATCATATAATTATATGGTTTAATCATATAATTATATGGTTTAATCGACCTTTTAATCGTAATGTTCAAACGAATATCGGAAGAATTTTAAATTCACAGGCACTAAAAAGTTTACCAACACTAAAGGATTTTTAACAAAAATAATGTTAAGATCAACTGTAGCTGCGTTGATAACATCGATAAATCTATACACCTATATTTTTTTTAATCATATCACCCCAAGCAAAGCAGTAATGCCACTGATGAGCAGGGGGCTACGTAAGAGTAAGATTGGAAAAGAGAAAACCGGAAACCACATCCTAAACAGGAAGCAAAGGATGAGCCTCTACTCCTGTTCAATAGATGTGGGTGGAGTGTAAACCGGGCGATAGTTTAGTCTATCTACTCCAATTATGGGTCATTTAATGTGAAAATTCAATTTTCTTAGCAGCTTTGAAGTAACAAAAATATATTTGTTATTGTTTCACAATGGAATACGTGGTAGAGGATACTCAGCTTTTATGGCAACATTATATTAAATAAAATATTTCCAACAACGACAACGTTAATTAAAAAATAAATAAATGCCACTGTCAACAAAATATGATCTCTTCCTTAAAAAGTCAATCTCTGAATGATAATATTATTATATAACCAGCTACATTCCAATAAATGCGTTAAATTTTATTTTGGTTTTATGAAAAGTTTTGGAAATTGCGTTTCGATCATTATCGAATGACTTTAGACAATATAAAATACAAAAACGGCACTGCTTTCTCTAAATATTTCTATTAATTAAAGAATGATGGTAATTCTCCTATCATCACCTGGAATATCGTAGCTAGAGCCAACGGGAAAGAAAATAGATGTAATTTATGTTAGTACCGTTTCTCATTTTTGATACCTACGGTTTAAATGAGTTTTAATAAACAAAAAAGCTTTCTCGAAGTTTTCAATTTAAGAGAAAGCTAAATGATCAAATGTTTTAATTATAGTAAGCAAAATACCCTGGTGTATTTCAAACCAAAATTATATTGATTAGAATGTAAAAAAAAAAAAAAATAATTTAACATTTTCGGCCATTTTTGATAATGGATATATTTTGTAAACAGAAGCTAATTTTCGGTTTTAAAAATCTTACAAAAATAAAATGTACATCGCTAACACGTAATTTTAGTAAAATTAGCAAATTTAAAGTTACTTCTATCTGATTTGAAACAAGTATTACTTGCTTACTGTCTTAAATGTAGTATAAAAGCGTTTCTTAATCACATTTTTCAAGTCGGGAATGCGTTTTTTTTCCTGGTCAACGAAGAAGAAAAAGAAAATCTTATTTTTTGAAAGGCAAAGTTTTAATCTATTTCATCAAAGGTTTCGAATTTTTAAACGCATAATTAGGGTGATGTTACTATGCACTGATATGCGGAAATGTGCAGACATAATTCTTCAGCAAATTTCTTGCCATTTTGTTTTGTATATATATATATATTTAAAATGAGAACTTTCAGTGGAGAATTCAACTGGGAGTAATTTATTATCTAGGATATTGGGTTTGTTTATATTCGCTTGTAAGTGACTTTATTCGATAGACAAGGTTGTTTATGGAAATACATTGTATAAACCTTTGTGGATATTCAGATGTTGAACGCGTATTGGAGAAAAAGTTCTATTTTTATTATGTCATTAAGAAATCGACATTTATCGCCCGGTTCACACTCCACCCACGTCTGTTTACCAGGTTAAGAGGCTCATCCCTTGTTCCCTGTTTAGGATGTGATTTCCGGTTTTCTCTTTTCCAATTTTTTCACTCTTTCTTTTCAATTGGAGCAGATAGACTGAACTATCGCCCGGTTCACACTCCACCCACGTCTATTGATCAGGTTAAGAGGCTCGTCCCTTGTTCCCTGTTTAGGATGTGATTTCCGGTTTTCTATTTTCCAATTTTTTCACTCTTTCTTTTCAATTGGAGCAGATAGACTAAACTATCGCCCGGTTCACACTCCACCCACTTCTATTGATCAGGTGAAGAGGCTCATCCCTTGTTCCCTGTTTAGGATGTGGTTTCTGGTTTTCTCTTTTCCAATCTTTTCACTCTTACGTAGCCCCCTGCACATCAGTGGCGTTTCCGCCTTGCTCAGGGTGATATGATTAAAAAAAAAATTCTAACCGAGCGTGACAGCAAGATTCAAAATAATGCAAAGATTATAAAAAAACAACAACAAAAAACAAAACAAAAAATAAACAGTAAACAAACAACGAATATAATAGAAATGAAATTTGATGATTGTGGAAGGTAGAGATAAAAACAGTAGTGCCACTTGAACACTGATAACTCTAAAGATGAGATTTAACAACCTTTTTTTAGGGATATACAAAGTAAAGAATATACAAGATAACTACTGGGGATTTTACTCCTTAGGAATTCAAATCATAGAAAAATTCTTGATGTAAATTGGCACTGATTTTTTTAATTAGAGATTGATTTCTTTACAAAAGCCGGAATGGAAATTGCGAAACGAGAGGAAAAAAAAAAAAAAAAAAGAAAAAGAGAAATTAGCGAATATACAGGGGAAAATAAAGAAGATTTTGAGATTATGAGTGCTTTGAATATTCAACCATCAGCTGAAATAACTAACAACCCACAAAATTCGCCTCGAGTACAAACTTTGAATAAACAGGAAACTGACCAATTCTAAAAAACAAACTAAAAAACAACATTTTTTTTAAAGAGTTTCTTTTTCAATGGAAAAATGCTTTCATTGTTCTTGTGTCATTTAGTCGATCGTTTGTTACCTAGAACATTTCTGGCGATCTTTCGTGTGTTGTTTCGCTTTGTTGACGTTCAAATGGCTTCGTCGGGTCGTTAAGGGTTAACATGATACAAAGCGAAACCTTTGTTGAGACAAGAATAACGCAAAACAGCGAAAAATCGAATTAAAATATTTGGAAGCATCGATGTTTATGGAGAAAACATTTAGTTTTGATTTCAACAATGAATTTACAAACAAATGTAGCAAAAATGTCGCCAAGAAGTATTTTCATCCCGAATGATTTATAATAGAGACTAGCAAAAAATTTAGTCGATTCGCTGAAGAGAGAAGAGAATGAAAAACTGAAACACTATTTTATTAGTCCCGAAACTTCTCTTTCCATTGATTTAAAAATTAAACTGAATAAAATTCTATCTCTCTATTAAATACTCATTTAAACTACAGCCACTTCCCCACTGACGAAATGTGGCCTCCCTTTGTCTGTTCTATAAATACTTTCATGGCTTCTGCTCGGACGAACTTAAGTCACTGGTAACTCCTCAACAGGTGTTTACTCGTGCAACCAGATTGGCAACTGGGTCCCACCCATTCACAGTTAGGTTAGCCGAATGCAGACGACAATTCTACTCCTGCAGCTTCTTCTCTCGCACTTCACGCCTGTGGAACTCGCTCCCATATTCTTGCTTTCCTGACGGCTACAACCTCCAGTAATTTAAATGCAATGTCAACACTCATCTATTAACCACTTGACTTTAGTTCTTTCCCCACCCCGTATATCCTTTCCTTTCTCTCCACCTTTGAAACTGTCATCACACCTGCATTCGCATCTTTCTATTGCTCTTTTTTAACTGGTTCGTCTTCCTCTTCATTCTCTTCTAATTAATCTTTTTTACACTTATGTAGCCCCCTGCACATCAGTGGCATTACCACCTTGCTCGGGGTGAACTCGACCTGACGATTCCATTTTTCGCACCGATAAATGTTACGCTATCCACACATCCGTAACATTTAATCGATTTTCAAAAAATTATAAGAATAATGGACTGATTTTCTTTTTTTATTTATTTTGATAATTTAATTTTATTTAATAAGTTAATTTTAGTCTGGCCACTCTAGGGAGTTGTTTAACACTTTTAGGGTATGGAAGGCATCATCAGATTGTTTTTGTAGTTCTTGAAACGTGAAGCAAAATACATTGTTAAAAGGTTGAAGTTGAACGAGCGAAACTTTCTATTTCAGAAGAACATACCCGAAAAACCTTCATCACTAACCTTCAAATATTCACAAATGCAGACGATACAGTTTTTTTTTTATTTACTGGCAGCGTCATTCAGTTTCATTAATTTGTATTTAACAACAAAGTTTAATTTTAATTTCAAGAAACAGTTACGTCTTTATAACAGCAATCTGCGATGGCTTGTCATTTTAAGACACGAGTCTGAAAGAGTGAACAAGTTCCGTGCACATGCGCAGAAATGCATTAAAGTATCTGCGCATGCGTGTTCTGAATTGCGTAGCGTCAACTTCTTAATTGATTTTCAAATGAGCGTACTCAATGCTACTGCATTCGTATTCTGACATTTGGTTTTCTCGTTCTTAAAGGAGTCGACGTCTGTCGCTGGCGGTCAGATTTAGAAGAAAAAATAGCAACTAGAGAAAGACGATAATTTCGTGGATTTTTTTTTTTGTTCATCAAAGACGCTCTATAAGAAATTATTTGTTACAGAAATATTTAACACCTAAAAATGCAAATATGTATTTGTTTCTCGTTATGAATTAGTTTAAATATAAGTCAATTTTAAGAAAGAAAATATTGCTTGCTCTGTGGCAAAGTAAATGTCCGTTCTATATCATCATATGAAAACCTTTCTTTTTGTTAAAGAAAAGATATAAAAGTAACTCTAAAAAATATGTTATTTTATCCGCGTGCGGTTAAAATCAGAGCCAGGTTTGCTTTTCTTCTGATTAAGATGTAATATTCTCGATATAGTGGGAATTTACCAAATAATGACAAAATCTAATAGGATGCTTGTTTCTTAATTAAAAATTGATTATAATGAGTAACAAAAATTGTTTCCTTGATTTTTTTTTATGTACCTTGTATATTTTCAACATGTTGAATGCGATGATAGCATTCTTTTCACCATTGCATCAATATTTTAGGACGAATTTACGTCATCTGTAATTTTTTTTCTCATATTCCATTTGATTCCAATGGTTATACTGCGTGAAATATTTCATTAGGCCCGATTAAATTATTCGCTGAACGCATTAAATCGTAATGGGGAAGCCTATGTCGGAGCACAAGCGATGTTTTCGACGTTGCTGCCGGTGTGTTTGTTGGACCACAAATGAAGCAGATGTCTGAATTCAAAAATCTGGAAATGCAAATGACAGCGGCAGAAAAAAAAAGATCTTGAAAGGCATTCGAAAACCTTGTTGATGGGTTTTTGGGTAGCAACGAAGCAGAGAATTACTCAGCTTTTATTGAATAATTGCTCGAATGCTGCAGTAGTATGAGGAGGAAAAATGACTCAAGTCGTATTATTTGCAGTTTCATTTGGTGTTCCTCCGACCGAATCTTCATGTTGCACTGGAAGAGCGCAGTGAACGATTTCCGTAGAACATTTAGAGTCATTGAAGAATCGATATCATTGAAGGTGAAATGAAATAATAACAGGCAACTATGTATGAAGAGTGGTTTGAAAAGGCAGCTCAGATGACGCAATTTTCTGCCCATTATTTAAGATCTAATTACATTTATGGCATTACTACAAAACTGTGTTTTCTTTTACATGCTTTTATGTAAATCTTTTTAGTATAGAACAACTAACGTGATTTCGTATTAAGCTTGTCAAAATTGATAGAGAAGCGAAAAAAAAAAAATGGAACATAGCAGAAACCCTTTTTTGGCCTGGGGTTATCAATAAGCATAATTTGAACTGCCAAGATGATTTTATTAACAAAAAAATAAAAGGAACTCTTGTTAATGTTTCAATATTTTTTGTGTTTCCGCTAAACAAATTATAACGGGGAAAAAGAAGATAAAGACTGTCGACACTTTTGTAAATACGAAGAGGAACGTTAAATTTATAATGGAATTTATGCATCTGTTTATTTCAGTTGATATTTCACGGCTTCGATCCTTGATTTTAGAAACTAACCAAATCGCAAAGAATCATTACCCGTTTAGTTCATAAACAATTCTTAAGAGCACAAGCTATTATAGTTCATAATTCGCTTGGCCAATGAAAAATCGTCATTAACCTCAGTTTCAATAGTCCCAGTAATCCAAGGAAAACTGACGCTTTTTTTCGGTATTTCAGCCTACGTTCATAGTCTTCAGGCTCACCTATTTAACTGCTGCCTTTTTAAATTAAAGATTAATGGTTATTAGCAGTTTCTGGGATAACATTAATAAAAAGTGAACTCTCTAGTTGGCTTCAAAGGCTCTCACTCATTTGAGAGCCGCGTGATTATTGTATAGTTCGTATTGGTGTTCATGGGACACAAAATCAAATTAGTGCTCAGTATTTCTTGGCCTTGTGCCTAGGCACTGATCATTGCAGATAATTTGATACACTGTAGTATTTGTGTACGCTTTTAGAGTCAAAATATTACTTTCTGACACTTTTGCCTAGGATCAGTGCGTAATATCTGAGCAAAATGTGAAACGTATTCTACGCACAGATATAGACACATATATCTGTATGGATACACGCTGAGTATTATACATGGGGCGGTTATAAATAAAGCAAGAAACAAGCAGTTGTATATTTATTATTATTTACTAATTTACACGTACTGTCAAGAAACGATGGGCATATTTAAATAATTTTCATTTGTCTGTGCGTTGAATACTGTTCACATATCTGCTCCTGCTATTCATCTTGAGATTTTCTATAAAATCCAAAGGAGGATCTGCAATATAAATCGACCCTGACTTGACAGTCCACCTTCAGTCACCTTCTCACCGACATGATGTGGCTTCCCTCTGTCTTTTCTACAAGTATATTCATCACAAGTGTTCTGATAAGTTTTTTTCCCCTAATACCTTGACCAAATATATTTACGCGTGCTACTAGATTGGCCTTAGGGTCACACCATTTTACTGTCAAACTAGTTAAATGTAAACTCCTCTTATACTCGAAAAGTTTCTTTTCTCGCACTTCGCATTTGTGGAACTCACATCCATTTGCTTGCTTCTCTGATAGCTACAATCTCCAAAAGATTAAAAGTTTAACGTCGATTGCCGTCTTTGATCTACTTGATTCCCATCCATCTCTTATCTTTTCTTCGACATCCCCTGTACCTTTTTATACCCTCACTGTAACCCCTGCACACCAGTGGTATTTCTGCCTTGCTTGGGGTGAAATGATTATAAAAAACAACCCTGCATGACGTATCGAGGATTTCTATCGATACAGTTAACTCTAATGTAGTAGCTAAGAAAGATTCCAGTGATTTTAAATCCTTAATATATCCAAAAAAGATAATGCAAAACAAAATAAATTTAAAAAAATGATTGTGATTCAAAGATACATCCTGCCGTAGATAAAGTCAACAAAAGCAAAAATTTGTGGGAGTGTTAAGACATATATAGATATAAAATCTAGAATTTTTGTCTGAAAGAACAGAGAAGACTACCGTTGGCTTCCGACTCCCGACTCCCGACGGTTCCTTCGTGTGCGTCAACTCACTCCGACTACTCTACTGCTCTAGACAAGTGTTACCAACAGAATGGTGACATCTTCTCTTTCTGTAACCGGTGTTGGGTGATGTTCATACCAGTGTTTGTTTCCATATTTTCCATAGTGTTTGCACATTAGGACTATATAAAATCTAGAATGTTTGTCTGAAGGGACAGAGAAGACTACCGCTGGCTCCCGACTCCCGACGGTTCCTTCGTGTGCGCCAACTCACTCCGACTACTCTACTGCTCTACACAAGCGTTACCAACAGAGCATAAAAATAAAAGATCATATTTTTATATATACGTGTTCCTCGTTGTTTTTCCAGATCAAGCTGCAGTACATAAGAATCTGATTATTAATAAACAGACGACAAACCACAGTCAGCAGCTTTAGATATCATGAAATGTTCTTCTGACTTTAAAAGTTCATCACTTTCCGAATTATTCTTGCCTCTGCTAATAGACTTCTTTTCTGTAATATTTCCACTGCGCAATCAATGCTAATTTTCTTTTTCCAGGTTTCTATTCTAAAAATAAGTCAGTCACCACAACAAGTGCACCAATGACAATTTGTATGATTGTGACCTTCTACAACTTACAAAGCTTTGTGGGTTCAAATTTCAATGGACCAGACTTGATTATTTCCCCTCCTTCCATTTGCTCCTGCCATTGTATCAAAAGGAAACAATGGATCATTTATAAACCTTCTTTTAAATTTTATCTCTCGTCAATAAATCCTGTTTATTGGGCACTAGTTTTTTTATTTGTTTGTATTGAAAAGTACCACAAAATCTTTCGTGTTTCTTACTCCAGGATTTCTCGAGTTTGCTGTGGTACCATAAATTTTATTACTGAAAAACTCTAACTTTTCACGAAATTTTCTAATGGATTATTATTATTGACATTATTATTATTATTATTATTATTATTATTATTATTATTATTATTATGTTGTCATTTTTCATATTTCGATTTCTGCTATGGTCGTACTACCAACCAAGTCTGCGGGAAGACCTATGGCAGGTCGTGGTGTGTTGTTATGGCTCCATTTCATGTTTTTCTATCTCTCCTATCATCCCTAGCGTTACATAGACAAAGTTCTCCTTAGTGTGTGGGCTGTACTTAACAAGACAATTTTTTGTATATCTCTTAAGCTGGGGTTTCCAGGCATTCTTTCAATGTGTTGTTTTGTTCCATTTTTTATCATTCCAAGGGCACCTACTATCACTGGCACGATTCTTGTTTTCAATTTCCACATTTTTTTCTATTTCAATTTCCAGGTCTTTATATTTTGACAGTTTTTCGAATTCCTTGGTTACTATGTTACAATCCGCTGGACACGCCATATCAATTAATAGGCAAGTTTTTTCTTTCTGGTTTTTAACAATAATGTCCGGCCTATTTGCTTCAATTTTCCTGTCTATGTAGATGATGTAATCACATAGAATGGTTACATCTTCTATTTCTGCAACCGGTGCTGGGTGATGTTCATACCAGTTTTGTTTACATATTTTCCATAGTGTTTGCACATTGTCCAATGTAAATATTTTCCCACTCTATCGTGACGATTTTTATATTTATTTGGGGCAAGTACAGTAATAATAACATCCTGAGATTAGATGGTCTATTGTTTCTTGGTGTTTATCACAAAACCTGCATTTTGGATCCACATTATTATGTATAATGTTTGTCTGAAAGTTCCTTATTATTATTATTATTTTTTCAACCCTAGCTAATCGATTTGTTGCGTTAAAAATAAAATGATAAAAATTAAAAGAGAAAATGCATAAGTATTATTTTGCATCAAGCAATTTTCAAATGTTTATATAGTGAGATATCAGTTTTAAATATTTCATGTTCAACAAAATATAAAAAAAAGAACTTAGCACAAAAAGCATTTAGTTTTGTTTATTTTTAACTTTGTGAAAATATTGAACAAGTGGATTTCAACAAGTTGTCATAAAGATATTTTGGGATATCTGAAAGTCTTCCATTCATATTTCTTATTAGATTCGAAAATTAAAAAAATTCTCAAGGTTTTTATCACACTGCTTTTTTTGCGGTTTTATTAAACGAATCTAACGCAGTTTGGAAAAAAACAGATTTACACCCGCACCATGGACGCCTAGTACTCGAGTTTTTTATTATTTAAATTTGAAGTCATCATCAACTTTTGTCAAGTCACATATAGAGCTCAGACTCTTTGGACGTTGGTACGAAAGACTAAAAAGCAATAGTCTTATCTCCGGGTTTGAAGCATTTACTTATATTGTTATTTTTTGATGCTCTAGCCTTAAGTTCTAGTAGTAATTTATTAAATACTAATTAAAATATCTTTTGTTGTTATTGAAATTGTAATTGTTGTTCATGTTGTTGTTTTTTCTGCAATTGTTGTTCTTTTTGTTGCTTTTATAGCGCCGACATTCGATAGATTTTAGTTCTTCCATTTTCCTCTACTCCGCTGAATATTTCGTAGTTTTTGAATAAATTGGCCGTTTTATTTCTCTGTAATGCGATTATGTGTATTTATTTTGTAAACTTACAAACTTACAAAATTATGGCACAAGGCCGAAAAATGGGGAGGGGGGAACAAAACTCGGGTTGGTCTACAGATACTCTATCCTATATCTAGCTAATCAGATTCGCGACCCATACATACGTTACAATGATTCTCATTCACCATAAAAATTTGTCCATCAACACTCATACTTGTCGTGCACCAAAATACCGCAAAAACATACCGAGGACCTACAAAACGCCCCAAATGTACATAAAAATTTGTGGTTTGTACAATAAATTACAAAAATAACTTTAAAAATTTTTCATGAAATGACATGATGGGAAGGGGTTATGAAGAAACAAAAAATCCCAAAACAAAACAATTTCAAATGAATATATATACATCGTGTTAGTAAGACCCAAACACACCCTCATAATGTAATGCGATTATGATGTGTCTTTGGCGACGTCGTAAATATTAACGGAATATTCCATTATGACGTGGAGGATACATATTTCTTCGCGGTGTTCAAACGAATATTTGGCACCACATTCGTAAAATCGCATTTACTAGAAGAATAACATCGGGCTTTTTTTTTTCTGACCCGAATGCTTATTATGTACCCATATATATATTATTTTTACAACGTCACGTGATCCCAGCAGAACGATACCTCTAATTACATCAAAATGAGGTCGACTGTGTTTGTTCTTTGGCGATCCGTGTTCAAGCACAAATGTCGGTAGCGACATTTTATTCATGCATGACACCAATATAATTAAAATAACTATAAATCTAAACTTATTTATAAATGGAACTTTGTCTGTGTGTGTGTGTGTGCGTGCGTGTGTGTGTGTGTCCGTCCCCGTGACCTATAGACTTCAGAACGGCTGAACCGATTTTCTTGAGAATTTACACAGTTGTAGTATAAGCGTCTGCGAGTGTTCTTAGCTAGGATTTGTGTCGAGGTACCCCCGATAAATATCGAAAATCGATAATCGAAAAAATCGGGTTAGAGAAGGAGTGGTCCGACTTTAATCAAATTTGATACACTCATAGACAAAGACATAAGAAACGATATTCAGAGGTTTCAATGTTGCAGAAAATCGATAATATATATATATATATATATAATGCAAGGTGTTTGTGTGTGTTCTGTTTATCTGCTTGTATGTCTGTATTTTTTCAGCCCTTTTATTTTAGGTTTTGCTTCGGGTTTGGCTCTAAGTAGGTATAATTGTAGTTCTTAGTCTCAGCCATGATACCATTTACTCAGAGGACTTATTTAGCCTTCAAAATTCAATTTACGACGAAAAAAACTTATTTGATATCGATACCAGGAAATCAAAATTTGACTTACATCCATTCATTTTTCTTTCAGTCTATGGTTTCACTTTAACTGGAAACAACTATTGCTTTTTAGTCTTTCGTGCCAACGTCCAAAGAGTCTGAGCTCCAGGACCATGGATTAGTTTTAAAGCTTTCATTACATCCGAGCAACGCCGGGCTATACTGTTAGTATATATTATTTTTACAACGTCACGCGATCCCAGCAGCACGATACCTCTAATTACATCAAAATGAGGTCGACTGTGTTTGTTCTTTGGCGATCCGTGTTAAAATTCAAATGTCGGTAGCGACATTTTATTCATGTATGACACCAATATAATTAAAATAACTCTAAAACTATAATTTATAATTTCGATTATAATTTATAATTAATGCATAAAAAGTCAAACATCCTCAGAGATGAAGCACAAAACATTTCGATGTGGCAATTTTTATTTTTATCGTATCACCCCGAGCAAAGGTGGTAACGCCACCGATGTGTAGGGGCTACGTAATAGTGAAAAGATTGGAAAAGAGAAAGCCGGAAACCACATCTTAAACAGGGAACAAGGGATGAGCCTCTTAACCTGTTCAATAGACGTGGGTGGAGTGTGAACCGGGCGATAGATAGATCTATCTACTCCAATTGGAAAAAAAAAACAAAAAACAAAGTGAGAAGATTTGAAAAGAGAAAGTCGGAAACCACAGCCTAAACAGAGAAAAGGGATGAG
This sequence comes from Ascarosepion bandense, assembly GCA_037127315.1. Classification (NCBI taxonomy): domain Eukaryota; kingdom Metazoa; phylum Mollusca; class Cephalopoda; order Sepiida; family Sepiidae; genus Ascarosepion; species Ascarosepion bandense. The sequence continues at coordinate 1,646,221 of JBBBDQ010001236.1, read as the reverse complement.
CCACTCAACCTTTTCAATAGACGTGGGTGGAGATAGATAGATATATACAAGAAAAAAAATACACTCATTTCTCGCTTATCGCACTCTCATTGTTAGAGAGACGTCGTCAGTCTGTGAGACTCAAGGTTTATCTTCTGACTAAATTTGGTCCTGGCTACATAATAATTTTATCACTCTATCAACAACTCGGAGATATTCTTATCCACTGATGTTGATACGAAACCCAAAAGAAATTTCACCATTTTTGCAATCAGTCAGTCAGTTAAGTACCATACGTGATACACGCTTGGGCGATCATGTCTCTTTCGATCCATGACTGACTAGGCAGAAGATATTCCCGAGGTATTTCTTTCTGCGGTAGACTGGATGCCAACCAAAGCTAAAAAACGCAGTCTGTCCTTCTATTCAATATATAGCTAGAGGGAGAAGAGATGGATTCTTACCTCTCCAAAGGGTATTTGCACGTAAAGGAATCCAACGAATGCAACTGGAATTCGAACTCGGCTCTCCGATTTCTCATTTCAAGCCTACATCTATTACACCACAACGCTCATTCTTTTTTACAGTACCTTCCCGAAGTACACTACCGGCCATAATTATTAGGCCACCCCAGTTTTTTTTTTAAAAAGAAATGATGTAATTCATAATATTTTTAGTGGACAATTCTAAATGAAAATAGAATGGTTCTTTTGTTATTACTACTTTGCAAAATATTACAAGGCAAGGAAGCAAAGATGAACTCGTCCAAATCACCCTAAATTTTCTTCATTCTTTCATTGATGAAACTGCAATATAGGTAATTATCAAATATTTATAAATTCATTTGATGCACGTGTTATTGTGCAATATTAACAAAAGAACCATTCTATTTTCATTTACAATTATTCACTTTGGCAACAAATACTAAAAAATAGTATGAAATACATCATCTTTTTAAAACACTGGGGTGGCCTAATAATTATGGCCGGTAGTGTATATATAGATATAAAATGGCAAATCTACAGGGTGCGATGGCTAAATTGTCGCTATTTACCTTGTAAAAGTTTGCAAAGTAACAATAACAAAAGAACCATTCTATTTTCATTTCCAATTATTCACTTGGCAATTAATACTAAAAATAGTATGAAATACATCATCTTTTTAAAACACTGGTTGGGCTAATAATTATGGCCGGTAGTGTACAAAAAGAAACAATAAAAAAAACAAACAAATAAACAAAAAAACAAAAAAGCAAAACAGATTTTGCTAATTAAGATATTTCTTTCCGATTCGTTTTTAATTCAAGCTGAACAACTAGTTACAGTGAAAATTCAATTTGTTTTGTGTTGATTGAGGAAACCACAAATAAGATATAACTATGTGTGTTTTACCTCACTGGTCCTTTTCAATGTATATAGCGAGGCCATTTAAAAGAATTCAAAGTCCCACCAAGATTTATTATTGGTGGTCACAATCTTAGCAACATAAAATACGCAGATGACACAGAGTTGATAGCAGACATAGAGAGAAAACTACAAGAACTCCTATAAAAGGTAGTGAAGAAAAGTGAGAACAAAGGACTAAACATCAATTGTAAGGAAACTGAATGCATGGTCGTTAGCAAAAGGAATAGCCAAACATGCAAATTACAGATTGGAGATACTGAAATCAAACAGGTACAACAAATTAGATACCTTGGAAGCTTATTAACCAGAGGACAGCAAGTGCATTGGGACAGTGAAAGATGTCTTCCAAAAGTTGAGCCAAGTATTAAGAAACAGAAAAATATTATTAGAAACAAAGAAAAGAGTACTGGACTATTATGTAGTATCAGTCATCCTATATGGCAGTGAATATTGGACAATCTTCTCACAGATGAAGAAGAGATTTGAAGCAATAGAAACGTAGTTCAACAGAAGTATATTGAGAATACTATGGAATGAACATGTGATCAACAAGGAAGTTCTAGAGACAGTGGCAACATAAAGAACACTTATACTTAATATCAGGAAAGAACAGTCATGGTTCTGGGGCACATAATGAGAAAGGAAGGCTGTGAAAATTTGATGCTCACAGGGCAGATTAAGAGGAGTAGAGGAAGACAATGCAGAACCTACTTGAGTAGGTGAATTTGAGCAAATGGATGGCGGGGGTTAGGGTTTGGGAGCAAAAACCAAAATTTATTAAGAGCTACAAAGAACAGGAAATTGTGGAGAGCTATGACTGCCAATATCCTGAAGTAACACAGCAGATAAAACAAGAACTGCTTACAGATATGTTTAGCATAAAAATGTTGTTCACCTCAAGACAGACGCGGTTTGAAACAAACGTTAACGAATACGTGTACAATTCTCACGAAACCGGACGACGGCGATGACGGGGAAAATGAATAAAAAAAATAAGTCGTGATTTTTAGAAGAGAAACAGTCATTAAGCATAAATCATGGGTAAAGAATTTAAAGCGACATAGTTTACTTGACTCTCGTGTATGGGTCTGCGTGGGTGTACGTGTGTATAAGTGTGTGGGTATGTGTGTGTGTGTGCTTCTGTGTTTTCCTGAAAACTATTTAAGCAGAAAAAAAAACAACTAGTGAATTGAGTTGAAATTCGCTACTAAAGAGATTTTTTAAAAATCTCAATCCTAAAATCTTGCGATTAGACAAAATCATTCGTGAAATAATAACATTTTATAATGAAATGCATTTAATGAACAAAAGTCAACAGCAATCACAACAATGTCGGAAAAGTCTTTGTTCATCGCTATTCTTAGTCTTATTCTCACTCTTTTTTTTGTTTTTGGTAACCTTTACTTTTTAACTCTAACAACACTAAGCGATTTCGAAGCTCTTCATTATTATTTCCCAAACAACTACAATAAATAATAATTAACCATGAAAAATCACGGATGTATTTGAATATCTACAAGATGAATTCTTGTTTTAAGAAAGAAATATATAGTACTATGCAAAAGTATTAGGACAAGAACTGTTTTATCTTTTATGAGGCATCAAAATAAAGTTTAAAATCACCCCTGTCCTAACACTTTTGCACACTACCGGTGGTGTGCAAAAGTATTAGGACAGGGGTGATTTTCCTAAAACACTCACTGAAATTCAAATACAGAGTGAAAAGCCAAACCTTTGTAAGAATTATTTAACTAAAAAGGAAGAGAAAGTGAAGGCTTCGGAATTTGAATTGGCCCCACAAATCCCTGATCTCAATTCTATTGAACATCTATGGGATATTTTGGTGAAAAAAATTGATAAATCTAATGTTACTTTGCAAGATAGACTTTGGGAACAAATATATGCTGCTTGGCAGGAGATACCATTAGATACATTAAAGAAGCTTGTGATGTCAATGCCTGACAGAATGAAGGCTGTGATCAAAGCAAAAGGCTATTATACTAAATATTCAATTTATTTTGTAAAAAGTATTTGGTTTGTTAAAGCATTTGTTGAGTAAATCAAATAAAATTATTTCAATTAAATTGTTTATTTTCTGTCAATATGCCTCATAAAAGATAAAATAGTTCTTTTCCTAATACTTTTGCACAGTACTATATATATATATATATATAATACTAGATGCAATTGATAAATTGTCGCAATTATTTTATTATTGCGAAACGAAAGGCTATTATACTAAATGTTAAATTTATTTTGTAACAAGTATTTTTTTCTTGTTAAAGCATTTGTTGAGTAAATCAAATAAAATTACTTTAATTAAATTGTTTATTTTCTGTCAATATGCCTCATAAAAGATAAAATAGTTCTTTTCCTAATACTTTTGCACAGTACTATATATATATATATATATAATACTAGATGCAATTGATAAATTGTTGCAATTATTTTATTATTGCGAAACGAAAGGCTATTATACTAAATGTTAAATTTATTTTGTAACAAGTATTTTTTTCTTGTTAAAGCATTTGTTGAGTAAATCAAATAAAATTACTTTAATTAAATTGTTTATTTTCTGTCAATATACCTCATAAAAGATAAAATAGTTCTTTTCCTAATACTTTTGCACAGTACTATATATATATATATATAATACTAGATGCAATTGATAAATTGTCGCAATTATTTTATTATTGCGAAACGAAAGGCTATTATACTAAATGTTAAATTTATTTTGTAACAAGTATTTTTTTCTTGTTAAAGCATTTGTTGAGTAAATCAAATAAAATTACTTTAATTAAATTGTTTATTTTCTGTCAATATGCCTCATAAAAGATAAAATAGTTCTTTTCCTAATACTTTTGCACAGTACTATATATATATATATATATATTTAACCTTGGTATATTTATCCAGCCTCTAAATCAAGGTTGGATGGGACACAAAATCATTTGAACGTGGGGAGCTTCATATGCATCCTTATTCATATGGACCAAGAACAGAAATTGTCCCCCACCATACCGTTAACACCGTCACGTTGTTATCGGTATTATATCGACTCAACGTCTTTAGTGAGATGAGGAAGGTGCTGTCGTAGGTTTGAAATCACTGGGGGTTGAGCAACTTCTTCCATGTAAAATGAAGAGAATCATAGCTCCACTTACAGCATGGGAGGCGTTAGCTACACCACAGTAAACTCTCACTGGGAAATGGTTAACTATTGTGCCAGTCAGTATTTACACGTTTGTTTAAATTTTTAACATTTCCTTTTAATATTTAAAATCTTGTTACTTACGTCAAGTAAATCTACCATCCGCCCGTGTATTGAGTACTGCTGCCACATCTGGTCGGGTGCCCCTTCTATTCTCCTCGGGGTTCTTGACAAAATACAGCGAAGAATCTGTAATGTGATTGATACCGACTTGGCTGACCGCCTGCAGTCTCTCTCTCACCGGCGTGACGTGGCTTCCCTTTGCCTCTTCTATAAATACTTTCATAGCTTCTGCTCTGACGAACTTAAATCACTGGTGCCCCCTAGATGTGAATTTGCGCGAGATACTAGATTGGCAACTAGGTCCCACCCTTTTACAGTGAAACCGATGAAATGTAGCCGCAATTTCTACTCCAACAGCTTCTTTCCTCGCACTTCCTGCCTGTGAAATTCCGAACCGCATGCTTCCCCGACGCCTGCAACCTCCAGGAGTTTAAATGTAGGGTCAATAGACACCTCCTAACACACTAACTCACACCCACTCTCTCCAACTCTCTCCCTATGTACATCCTAAGTCGTCTATCACCCTCCTTCTGACATTTCCTATACCAAATCTCTCTATGTAACCCCCTGCGCTATACTTGCAGTGGAATGCCTTGCTTGGGGTGACACGATTAAAAAAAAAATCAAATTAGTGATGCTATGTGCGTTGTGGTGCAGTGAGTATCGGTCGGAAAGAGAAATCGGGTATTCGTGTTCGAATTCCGGTTGAATTCCTTGCATTCACTTAAGCGAAAATACCATTGGGATACCATTGGGATATTCACTTAAGCGAAAATACCATTAGGTATTAATCCGTCTCTTCCCTCCAATTATGGATTAAATAACAGGACAGACTGGGTTCTATAGCCTTGGCTGGCAACATTTATTCTAGGTCCTACGCTTTTCTGATCTTTATTAACGATCTCCCTAATGTAATCAGATACCAAGTAGGCATCTACGCTAACGATACCACCATTTATTCTCGCCTCGATAAGAAATCTGCCGGGGCTGACAAAGCAAACCTCGCTGCTGATCTTGAAAAGGACCTTCAATCTGTGGTGGACTGGGGTAAGAAATGGCTCGTAAATTTTAATGTTTCCAAAACGAAGCTGCTAGTCCTCAATCACCATAGAGAATCGCTTCTACCCACTATCCACATGAATCAGGCTAGTCTCCCTGAAAACAAAACACTGCGCCTCCTCGGCCTAAGTCTCTCAACCGACCTCAAGTAGAATGACTACATTGAATCCATAGCTTATCTGCTGCTGGGAAGGTCGGTTCACTGTGTAGGGCCAGGAAGTTTTTCTCGTCTGAATCTATCTTGCACGTATATAAATCTACCATCCGCCTGTGCATTGAATACTGATGTCACACTTGGTCGGGTGCTCCTATTATTCATCTCGGGGTTCTTGACAAAATCCAACGGAAAATTTGCAATGTAATTTATCCCGACCTGGTAGCTCAGCTGCAGTCACTTTCTCACTGATGCAATGTGACTTCCCTCTGTCTTTTCTGTAAATAATTTCACGGTTTCTGCTCCGATGAGCTTAGTGCCCCATCTGCATGAATTTACTCAAGCTACTAAACCAGCGTCTAGGTCCCATCCTTTTACAGTGAAATAGATAAAATTTAACCGCAAATTTTACTCTCTCGGCTTCTTTTCTCGCATTTCCCGCTTGTGGAATTCCCTTTCGTATACTTATTCCCTGACAACTACAATATCAAAGAATTTAAATGCAATGTCAATTACCGTTTCTTATCTCTTTAATTCATATCCTTTCCCTGACAAGCCTTGTATCATGTTCTTCTCAAGCTCCACTCTACTCTACAGCACCTTTCACATCACTGTTTCTATACTTCTTTTATACATTCTCTGACACCACCTGTCACTTGTTCCTCTTTCTCATCGCTCACCTTTTATGGATCCCCTTGCGCACCAGTGGCAGAATTATTTTGCTTGAACTGAAATGATCATATATATATGTATATATAAAAATTTGATAAAGATTTTTTGTAGTTTTGTTGGGGATTTTATAACAATAAAATCCCCCAAAAAACTACAAAAAATCTTTATCATATTTTTAAAATTGAGAAAAAAGAACCTGTTAAACTTCCTAAAGATCCCTACTAAAAATAACGCAAACTCTAATAGCCATTTTTTTTTATCGGAAACTGAATGCAAAATAACCTGTATTAAAACTAAACTGTACCCCCAAAAATATAACTAACCCAAGTAGAACACCACACTATACCCAAAACAACCAGGATTCAAAATCTTTTCGCGTTCTTAATAGGGGTTCATGGGCCAATAAACAGAAACAAAAGCAAACCAAATCAAATCTTTTGAAAAGTGACTGGCCATCATTGTAAATATGATATATATATATATATATATATATATATATATATATATATATATAAAAGACGAAGACAAAAATCTAAGCAAGAGCCAACAACCGACCACGGTTTCGGCTAAAGGCTCGTTAGGGAATTCCCTGATGAGCCGTTAGGCGAAACCGTGGTCGGTTGTTGGCCCTTACTTAGATTTTTGTCTTCGTTTGCTCTACTTTGGTATTGAGCGCATTAGTGTTAGGGTTTTCGTCTTGGGTTTTTTTTTTCTTTCTTACGAGTGCTTGACTTTTTGTTCATGTACTTCGTTTGTTTTTGCTTCCCCTTTTTTTCCCTCCGAGTTCGTTCTCGGTGGGTTGTACAAGACGATTTAAATTATAGCTTGATTAATACTAGTTTTACTATTGGTATTGTTGTTGCTACAGTTAATATTATTATTATTAATATATATATATATATATGTATATATATATATATATATATATATATATATATATATATATATATATATATATATAGGAAAAACTACTAAAAAGTTGTAAGTTTAAAAATGTATTTTTTTGACAGTATTTGTTTATTTCCATTATTATATATTTGAGACCGTCCTCGGTCCTTTATCAGAAACAAATGATTTTAAAATATATGTATATATATATATAATTTTAAAAAAGAATTCGGTACAATATTTATATTTGTACATTATGATGTAAAGATTTCCAATGTTTTGTTTAGTCAGGAGAATGTTGCGGCCTCAAGTGAGAATCGAATTCCTGACATCAGTAACGGTCAAACGGAGAAACCTTGCCAACTGTTGTTCTACAAAAATTCGATGTCAGTTGAAAAACGAAGGAGAGATTTGTCGGTCAGAATGTCATACGAGTTGAAAACTCAGTGAGGATAAAACTCGCAAACAATGTCTATTATCACTCTCAAGTAATCGCTCAATATATATATGTATATATATATATATATATATATATTCATGTAGGTAATATTAGACAGATTTTAGTCAACAACACAATAATACTCACTCATACACACAATAAAAAGTAGCTTCAGATATTGGAGGCCGTCTACATTAAATCAAAACAACCCACACTTAATAAAATCATGTTTAAATATGGTCATAGCACATTACATTGCATTAAAATATATGGTTCTGTTAACATTTCGGTCTCTCACGAGGTGTGACGTCATAGAACCGCATTACAAATTTACGCACTGCATTTGCTATTGGGTAACTGTTATCATTGCTTAACAAAGTTTTATGTCAACACAAGATAAAATGATCTTTGATGGTGGATGTTTTTATGTTAACGTCCCTGTAACCTCTCTGAAGATGGCTCATGTGAGCCGAAAGCTTAGAACCAGCTCAATAAAAAAAAATATCCAAATGTTGATGAATTTTTGTCTTTATTTTCACCTGAAATTAAAGCCAAATATACGATGTTTAGAACGGCTTATAATTAAACACAATAGACATTCATTGCTTCTTATATTTAACAAGATATGTTTAGAAAAAAAAAAAATATATATATATATATATATAGACCAACCCCTCTAACACCCCCCCCAAAACAACAAATCCAACACAAATAAACCGGCTTTTCAACTAGATAATTCTCATTTCTAAAAATCACCTGAAGAAGAAACCAACATAATGGGCTGGCTTCGAAACACGAAAGTTTTTGAGTAGTGATACTATGAATTTATAAAAACATTGTAACAACAATTACAGTATATATATATATATATATATATATATATATATATATATATATATATATATATTTGTGTGCGTGTGTGTGTGTGCGTTTGTGTGAGTGTATGTATATGCATGTGTGTCTAATGTCTCTCTAAACCTATATTAATCGTCGAGGCAACAATCTACATCAAACAGAAAAATTGACATCAATGGATGAATTCAATTGATCGATCCACATTGAGGGCTCGATAATCTTGGCTGTGTGCCATACTAAGAGAAGCGTAGCAAATATCTATTTTTATTCTACTTAGAAGTTCATATCAAGTAACAGTAAACGCCCCCCACCCCACGCACACACTCTGTCTCTCTTTACCGTTCTATGATAATAGCTTAAAATGTTCCATAATATAGAACAAAAAAAGTTCTTGAACCAACTATGAAAAGATTCTTTTTTATTTTCATGTTTGGTCAAATATTCCTGAAAACTTTTGAGTACTCACCCAAACGTACGTGTGTGTGCGTGTGTGTGTGTGTGTGTGTGTGTGTGTGTGTGTGTGTGTGTGTGTGTGTGAGTGTTTTGCCTGCACTATCTATCTATCTATCTATCTACTAGCAGTATAGTCCGGCGTTGCTCGGGTGTAATGAAAGCTTTAAATCTAATCCATGGTTCTGGAGCTCAGACTCTTTGGACGTTGGCAAGAAAGACTAAAAAGCAATAGTTGTTTCCAGTTAAAGCGAAACCGTAGACTGAAAGAAAAATGAATGGATGGAAGTCAAATTTTGATTTCCTGGTATCGATATCAAATAAGTTTTTTTCGTCATAAACTGAATATTGAAGGCTAAATAAGTCCTCTGAGTAAATGGTATCATGGCTGAGACTAAGAACTACAATTATACCTACTTAGAGCCAAACCCAAAGCAAAAGCTAAAATAAAAGGGCTGAAAGAAAAAATGCAGACATACAGGCAGATAAACAAACACACATACACAAACATCTTGCCTTATATATATATATATATATATATATATATATATATATATATTATCGATTTTCTGCACTATTGTAAGAACTGCAACCTTGAAACTTCTGAATATCGTTTCATATGTTTTTGTATATGAGTGTATGAAATTTGATTAAAATCGGACCACTCCTTCTATAACCCGATTTTTTCGATTATCGATTTTCGATATTTATCGGGAGTACCTCGACACAAAACCTAGCTAAGAACACTCGCAGACTCTTATAGTACAACTGTGTAAATTTTCAAGAAAATCGGTTCAGCCGTTTCGGAGTCTATAGGTAACGGACACACACACACACACACACACACACACACACACACACACACACACACACACACAGACATCTACACACACAGACAAAGTTCCATTTATAAATATGTTTAGATCTATCTATCTATCTATCTTTCTATCTATCTATCTATCTATCTATCCAGTTTCCATTAAAAATGACAGACAAGGTATTATTATTAAATTTTTTATGTAATTTTTCATGTGTTGGTATAATTTGTTTTTCTTTTCGGAACTCAAATCATATAAGAATTGTCCAAAGCTTTTGTACTTTCAAGCACTTTCGGCTATGCTTTAAGGCATTATCAAGAATTAATTTTTCTTTTTGGAGGCTATGTCCAGTCAATATTCTGCTGTTTGAAACAATCACAAGCGATGGCGATGTTATGCCTTTTATTCATCTTCCCAGAGAGACCCAGACTCAACAAGATAAGTCAAGTGGGTGGCTGCCGGAAGAGCTTATTTTTGCCAACAGGACTCTGCACCATGCCAAACAAGCAGGAGAACAAAATCATGGTTGTCAGACAATTTCTGCGATCACACCACCCCTTACATTTTGCTCCCTAACTCCGCTGATTGTAACCCCCTTGATGTGTGGGGTAAAGTTGTGCGCGAAATCGACAACACTCCTTTTAGCAACAAAAATGAAATGAAGGCATGGATTATGGCAGTTTTCACCAGATTAAACAAGGAGACTGTCAAGAAGAGATGCAAGAGATTCCGAAGTTGTCTGAAGGTTGTGGTTGGGACCAGTGTATTAAATAAATTTACTCTTTTGTATTAGATGTAATGAATATAAAATGAATATGCATACACCTTGGTTCCCCCTTACAGTAATGCGATTGGCTGGTGTCAGCCATAAATACAGGTGAAGGCGAGGACGTATACAGGTCTACAGGTCTACGACTAGAGATATACGTTTAGAGGTCTACGTTCATACGACTAGAGGTCTAAGTCCATAGGTCTACGATTATTGGTCTAAGGCTATGCGAACGTCTCAGGATACTTCATACGACGAGTACCGTCCATTACGCCGACGTACTAGATTATCTTACCCGATTGCATTTGTCTAAACCGCTTACCTATCTCGAATTAGATGTATGTCCCTTTCCGGGACATATCAGTATTCAAGATATTTTTGTGTAATTTTGGTAAATATCGACTCGGAACGAGAAATCAGGGAGCCGAGTTGGAATTTCAGTTGAATTCCTTTCATTCACTTACGCACAAATACCCTTGGGAAAGATATTAATTCATCTCTTCCCTCCAGTTATGGGTTAAATAATAGGACAGATTGGGTTCTATAGCCTTGGTCGGCAACCAGTCTACCGCAGAAAGCAATGGCAACCTACTGCGGGATAATCTTCTGCCCAGTCAGTCATGTCTCTTTCGAGACAGGATCACCCAAAGCGTGTATCACGTATGGCACTCAACTGACTGAATGAATAGGAATTATGATTAAGGCTTCTACTGGTCATGAAGTGGGGGATTGCTTTTCTACTGTTTGAAGTAATAAACTGATCCCCCACTAATTACTACGTAATAATATAATACATCTCTTCTACCTCTAACTATGGATCAAATAACAGGACAGATTGGGTTCTGTAGCCTTGGCTGGCAACCAGTCTACCGCAGAATGTAATGGCAACCTAATGCGGGATAATCTTCTGCTCAGTCAGTCATGTCTCTTTCGAGACAGGATCACCCAAAGCGTGTATCACGTATGGCACTTAACTGACTGATATGTGTTAAAATGTGATGTCAGTGTTATATTCATTTTTGCGACATTTGGACGATCGTTCATCCATCGCCCCCCCCCCCCCGTATATTCTCTATCTTCCTTTTCCTCTCTGTTTTTCTCTTCCTCTTTCAGGCAAATATCGAACGTGCTGCGAATTGAGTGTTTTATGGCTGTTTCTACTTTGCGGCGACCTAACAATTATGTCGTGCACTTTTATACCAGCGTCTCTCCACCCCATGAAAGTCACACAAAGATCAAAGGAATTGACCCACTCTAGCTGAAAAGGCCTCGATTAATTGACAATAAGGGAGGAAAAAAGAGAAAAGGAAGAAGTTAGGGAGCAAGCAAGATGTGGAGAGACGTATAAACATTGAGAGAGAAAGAGAGAAAACTGGAACTGCAAAGGCGAGGCATTTGCTTCCCTTGTCTTCTGATTCTTGCAACGGATTTACTCCCTCCTCTAAAAAAGATGGCAAACAAATACTTAATTTTATTTAAAAATATCTAATAAGACAATGGTTAATATATTGATCTTGTAAGCTTGTTAGTTGAACCTTTCTAAATGTAATCATGCGTCAAAATTCGCTTCGTTCAACAAATATATTGTGTTAAAGCAATTTTTGGAAATAGTGGATATCGGCTCGGAACGAGAAATCGGGGAACCGAGTTCGAATTCCAGTTGAATTCCTTGTATTCACTTACGCGCAAATACCCTTGGGGAAGGTATTAATCCGTCTCTTCCCTCCAGTTATGGGTTAAATAATAGGACAGATTGGGTTCTATAGCCTTGGTCGGCAACCAGTCTACCGCAAAAAGCAATGGCAACCTACTGCGGGATAATCTTCTGCCCAGTCAGTCATGTCTCTTTCGAGACATGATCGCCCAAGCGTGTATCACGCATGGTACTTAACTGACTGACTGACAGTATAATGGTTAAGGAGCTAATCCGGTTGAACGTTAGTAATAAGTTCAATTCTCACTGGATGCCCCATACTGATGGCCTTGTACCAAAACTAATATAAGATGAGCAAATAGCATAAGGATACCACAACGTCGAGTAATGATGAACGAGTTAGTTTGGTTGACCATTAATAATGAGTAGTGAGTTTTATTCTCACTTGGTGCTCCATACATTTGGCCTATACTGCGTAACACTCTTTCAGGGAAGGACAGCTCTACATTTTGCTTTAAGCTCAGTAAATAATTGCGTTGTGATGCAGTGGATATCGACTCGGAACGACAAATCGGGGAGCCGAGTTCGAATTCCAGTTGAATTCCTTGCATTCACTTACACACAGATACGCTTGGAAAAGTATTGATCCGTATCTTCCCTCCAGTTATGGGTTAAATAATAGGACAGACTGGGTTGTACAGACTTGGTTGGCAACCAGTCTACCGCAGAAAGCAATGGCAACCTACTGCTGGATAATCTTTTGCTCAGTCAGTCATGCTTTTTTTCAAGATATGATCGCCCAAATCGTGTATCACGAATGGCATTTAACTGACTGAGTAGGAACCATAATTAAGGATTCTACTGGTCATAAAGTGAAGGATCGGTTTTATATTGTTATGAAGTAACAAACTGATCCCCCACTAATTACTACGTCTCTTCTTTCTCTAGATATGAGTCAAATAACATGACATATTGGTTTCTATAGCCTTACCTGGAAACCAGTCTACCGCAGAAAGCAATGGCAACCTGCTCAGTCAGTCATGCCTTTTTCGAGACATGATTGTCCAAAGCGTGTATCACGTATGGCATTTAACTGATTGACTGAAATAATTAAAAGACAAAATGGCCTACTTAGTGGTTGAAATAGTTGATATTTTCATCAATCATTGTTCAAATCGATGTAAAAGCGAGGATTTTTATGATGTAGGCAAAGCGCCCCCTCCGCATTTTTAAGATTGGCGAGGGGGTACCATATTATTCGGATTTAACCTCGTACCAGTTTTTTTTTTTTCAAAAGCTGCTCGTTCCACAGGAAAAATGCGACTTAGTTTCGGTTTGTGTTGGTGGTAGTTTACTGATGTAGTCGGTTTAAGAAATTCAAAGAAACTTTTGCTTTTACCCTAAGAACAAAACTTATTCTTATTTCATCGAAATAAGTGTAAGATTTATTTATTTTATTCGAACTTTTTCTGTTCATTGCGAAAACAAACATTTTTGTGCGAAATTCACATCAATTCTTCGAAATTTAGAAATTCTCTAAAATTATAAGAACCTTGGTCTTGTCACTTGGAAATGTATTTAAATTTTTCCACTTAGAAGTTAATTTAACATTGTTCATTAATATTTTTAGTCAGAAAAGCAAATGCACAAGTGATATATTTTGCATCATCAGTATTTCTCTTCCTATTAGGTAAAACGTACGTTGGATTTTTACCAATCTTCATATATCATAATGTAAGTTTTTACACCACAAAATTTAAGTAATAAAAAAAAATGAAGACTTAGACAAGGCAATGTGTTTCAAAGGAAGTATGCGTCATTTTACTTGATTTAAAGAAATAATTTAGTAATTGGATTTTCATTAGTGTTTTTTTCCCCGAAGAAAATCATCGAGTGAGTCCCAGTCATCATGCTGGTAATAGAAAGATGTCTTATTTATAGGGGGTTCGTGTTTAATAGGTGACTGAAACTAAATATTAGCTACCACAGAGTGGTCAGCGTTATTAAGTATTGCGAAGTTCGTTAAGAGTGGATATAAGAAATAAATCAAGTAAAGAATCCTGTTGCTCGATTTTGCTAGAAAAACGAGTAGAGAAGTTTGCTATTTGAATAAGGGATTGGCTAATGAAAAACAAAACAAAAAAAAAACAAGTAATCTAAACTTGTGTGTGTCTGTTTATCTGCCTGTATGTCTGTATTTTTTTTTTTCAGCCCTTTTATTTTAGCTTTTGCTTTGGGTTTGGCTCTAAGTAGGTATAATTGTAGTTCTTAGTCTCAGCCATGATACCATTTACTCAGAAGACTTATTTAGCCTTCAAAATTCAGTTTACGACGAAAAAACAATTATTTGATATCGATACCAGGAAATCAAAATTTGACTTCCATCCATTCATTTTTCTTTCAGTCTACGGTTTCGCTTTAACTGGAAACAACTATTGCTTTTTAGTCCAAAGTGATTGAGCTTCAGGACTATGGATTAGTTTTAAAGCTTTTATTACACCCGAGCAACGCCGGCCTATACTGCTAGTACCTGTATATTAGCAACATCAGTACCTTTAAAATGCTCCAGTCACGTGTCATGGTTAGCATTAAAGTCACCGAAGACGAAGATGTTCGTAGAGAAAGTACCTTTTCCTTTTCTGTACTGTCAATTATTATGTCTAACATACTGCAGTCGTGTGAAGAAGGAGAGTTTAGACGCAAATGACATTTTAAAAATTAAGGAAAACCGTGATTTCTTAAGAATGTTTTGTAACTTTTTACTTTTCTTCCATAATTTCTAAAATTCAAGCATTTTGAAGGAGGCTTCATATTCTGACTCTTAGTTGCCTCATGGGTAGACCTGTAGTATAGAGTGATATATTTTCTGGAGAAAGATAGTAGAGATTTTTTCCGTTGCCATTTCCACAATTTGGAATTCAAAGCTTTCCTTCTCTTAGTGTGGTTGTCTTCATTATTACTCAAACCATCACCGAGGGCTTTGGATTCACACCTAAGAACAGTTGTGTGAAAGTGAACGCAGCAAATTAGACAGGAATTTGAAATCAGCTCCCCGGCCCCTTTGTTTGTGCTAATAATCGTTGCGCTACCTATACATCATCATAATAAGAAGATATAAAGAATGTTTTTGTAGTTGTTTAATAAGTATTTTTTGTTTCGTTTCTAACAACAATGCATGTGGTTAGATGCAGTCTTGTATTATTCGTATGGAGTTATTTTTGCAGTGGAGGCTAGAATTTGTGCTAAAATCGGTCCTAATAGGTTCGACGTACAAAACGTTTGGAACTTGATATAATATGTATTATGCAGTGTAATCTGGCCAGGTCGCTGACTACTTTCGTATTCGACCAACTGTCGACTATTATCGTCCAACATCTACTGACCCTCGTTCCTCTTACTACTCCTACTTAAATTAGGTGGGAGGGTCTATTCACTATGGATTAGGTGTGTTTCACCATAACAATTATGAGCCATATTTTCCTGCTTGTTTTTTTTTCATAAAAAAATGAAAAGGTTTAATATGGTCTCAGCCAGAGAAGAAGATGTTTTACATTGCATTTTAATAATCTTAAGAAATGTTTAGATTAATATATTACATAATTACGTCATTTTAATTTTGTTAAATTTTCATTTCAGTTTGATCGACGCTAAAAGTTAATAGATTTCACTTTTCCGAATATCGTAAAGCAAGCATAGCGATTTTTAATGTTATTGCAGAGTCATAAGACCACATTTATGGCTAAATCTACGACAATGATTGGCAAGATCAGTACATTAACCATTACACAAACATAAATGATAATATGAAATACAGCGTGCGGCAAAAGTAACACCCTTTTTTTCGAGCTGAGTTTGAAAGGGCGATGTAGAGAAACTGAGGGGCCATCACAATAATCAGACTTAACAACACCAGAGACTTTCTTGAGGAATGTACTGAATGATCTTGTTAACAGGTACAAACCGAAAAAATTATTCTTGAATTAAAACAAGCAATTTCTGATAGATTTCCTGAAATTAACTGAGAAATGTATCAAATGGTTTTTAGAAGTGCAGCTGATAGGGTTCAGCGTTGTATTAAACTTGAAGGTCTGTTCTCTGTGCAGGGCCAAGAAGTTTTTTTTACCGTCTGAAACAATCCTGCACATATACAAATCTACCATCCACCCGTGCATTGAATACTGCTGCCATATCTGGTCGAGTGCTACTGCTATCCACCTAGGTGTCCTTGGCAAAATACAACGGAGAATCTGTAATGTGATTGATCCCGACTTGGCAGCTAGGATACAATCGCTTTCTCACCGACGCAGTGTGGCTTTCCTGTGTCTCTTCTACAAATACTTTCACGGCTTCTCCGATGAATATAGCTCACTGGTACTCCCTATATATGGATTTCATCGAGCCACAAGATTGGCAGATAGGTTCCACCCTGTGAAACCAATAAATTGTAAACTCAAATTTTACTCCATCAGCTTCTTTTCTTGCACTTCTCGCCTGTGGAATTCCCTTCCGTTTACTTGCTTTCCCGACAGCTACAATCTTCAAGAATTCAAATGTAAAATCAATAGTCATCTCCTGTCTCACTAACTTGCATCCTCTCTCTCATGCTCCTTTCTCTGTCCACCCGACTTTCATCAGTATTCTCATCATTCTCTTATCTTCTTCCTGACACCCCCTGTAACTTGTCACTCCTTCTCATAACATTCTTCCTATGTAACCCCTGCATAACAGTGGCAGTAAAATGCCTGGCTTGGGGCGACACGATTATAAAAAAAGAAATTTTGAAAATGTTAAATACATTGTTAATTATAACAAATGTTGTTTTGATGTGACAATAATTATACATTTTCTTAAACTACTGTAATTTATTTTTGTTCGGTAAGAGTTAATTATAAATGGCGATATTTTTGCAACATCGTGTATTTAAATGTACAAAAAAGAATTAGATTCTTCTGAAAGTGCGAACTGAATTTAAAAAAATACTTTTTGAAAGTCTCAATGTTATTACTTGTCTTTATTTATTCAAAAAGTCAGTATAAATAATTATATTTGATGGCGATTATCTATCATTAAACTCGACGGGTAGATGTGTTGAAGAGTCCAGATGATAACAAGAAAGCAAAAGACATTTGTTGTTTCTAGCAAAAACCACCTGATACGACAGTTGTGAAAAAGAGGACGCTACCAGACGTCGTTCAATCGTACTAATTAAATGTCAAAAGAATGCAATAATTAGAGAAGCAGCTGCTTGACAATGTTATAAAATGACTTTAATTAATCTAAAAAGGATTTTTTCTGAAAATAACATCGCGTTATTCATGCAAATCGCTAATGACTGGAAGCGATGCTTAAAGTAACCATGAATGTCCACATTTTAACAGAATCGATTTCGTGATTCTGTTTGACAACACTTGATATCAAAACCACGATTCATGCCCAAGGTGCTGTCTGTGCGATTTTGCCCAACCCAAATCAACCGACATAAACTGCGTTTTGTTAGGAAAAAAAAAAGTATTTTCGTTTGTGTGAGCATTTTATTTATCAGTAACAAGAATCGATAAGTAGTGCTTATTTGTTTTTATATATATTCCTTGCACGTTACTACTACTACTACTACTACTACTACTACTACTAATAATAATAATAATAATAATAATGATATTTCTACTGATATAAATGGTGTTGATAAAGATTCTAATATCAACAGGAAAAAAAAAGGATTCATTTATTTCTATTTTTCGTTCATCTCGCTGTTCCTTGCTTTGGAGGGAACACGCACATACGCACGCCCCCAATCCGCCCACATACCACGCTTTACATGAATAATGAATAAGAAAAAGGTCGATATAGTCACAAATAGAACGAAAATAAAATGAATGTTCGATGAATGTCATTTCGACATGCACACAAACACTTTCGAATGTATATATATATATATATATATATATATATATATATATATATATATATATATATATTGAATACTGCTACCATATCTGGTCGGGTGCTCCTGCTATCCACCTAGGTGTCCTTGACAAAATACAACGGAGAATCTGTATTGTGATCGATCCCGACTTGGCAGCTCAGATACAGTCACTTTCTCACCGGTGCAATGTGGCTTCACTGTGTCTCTTCTACAAATACTTTCACGGCTTCTGCTCCGATGAACTTAGCTCACTGGTGCCCTCTATATATAAATTTACTCGAGCTACAAGATTAGCAACTAGGTCCCACCCTCTTACTGTGAAACTAATAAATTGTAAACGCAAATTCTACTCCAGCAGCTTCTTTTCTCGAACTTCCCGCCTGTGGAATTCCCTTCCATTTGCTTACTTTCCCGACAGCTACAATCTCCAAGAATTTAAATGTGAAGTCAATAATCATCTCCTATCTCACTAACCTGCATCCTCTCTCTCATGTTTCTTTCTCCGTCCACTCCACTCTCATCAGTATTTTCGTCCTTCTCTTACCTACTTTCTGACACCCCCTATAACCTGTCACTCTTTCTCATAACTTTTCTCATAAACAGTGGCAGTAAAATGCCTTGCTTAGGGCGATATGATTATAAAAAAAACAAATTTCTATACTATTATAAGGTGGATATAATTCTACATTACAACCAATATATAAACTGATCCCTCACTTCATGGCCACAGTCATCCTTCCCTTACCCACTTTCTGACACTCCCTATAACCTGTCACTCTTTCTCATAACTTTCCTCCTATGTAACCCCCTGTAAAACAGTGGCAGTAAAATGCCTTGCTTAAGTCGATATGATATTAAAAAAAAAGGTTCTATACTATTATAATGTGGATATAAAGTGGGGGATCAATTCTACACTACAATCAATATATAAACTGATCCCTCTCTTTATGCCCACAATCATCCTTCCCTTACCCACTTCCTGACACTCCTTATAACCTGTCGCTCTTTCTCATAACTTACCTCCTATGTAACCCCTGCAAAACAGTGGCAGTAAAATGCCTTGCTTAGGGCGATATGATTATCAAAAAAAAAAAAAAAAATTAAATTGCAAACTTTTCTTCTTGACAGAATTTGCAGAATCTTTCTCTCCCTGCAGAGTTTTTACTTTTTCCAATGTAAAAATAAGCGCCAACCGCTATAGCCGGGGTTCGAACACAGTACGCAGATCTCATTTTATGTCCAGTTAAATATTGGGCCTCTCGCAACTTCTCTTAATTTTTAACAGATTAGTTGGATAATTTTTTTAATGTAATGTTTGTAGAGTCATGAACTTGTGGGTAAATCATCTTATCTTTCTCACTGTCTTCTTTCTTTCTTTCTTTCTTTCTATTTATCTACACTATTTGCCATTCAATATAAAAATTAAAACGTTCAAATCAAATTATAAGCTATTCAATTTAAAACACTGGTATATTTTTTGTTATCGATATAAAATCACATCAAATTCATCGTTTAAATGAAATACGCAATTGCCAAAGAAAAGAGGAGTTCAGATGAACACCAAGAGAGACAAACATGTACTATCAAACTATGTGATACTAACGTAATAATTGCATAATTAAAATAAAATTAGTGAATTGTAATTTTTCTATTTAAATTGAATGCGTTAGTTTTTAAATTGAATGTCTTGTTTTTTTTTATTTGAATGCACTATTGTTTAATTTGAATGCAGTAATATTTAATTTGAATGTGTTAATTTATACATTGAATGGAAAATGTTGTAAACGCAAACAGTTACAAATATCTAGGAGGAAGTGATTCAGCGTAAAGAAGCAGGAGAAACAAATATGGAAAAGTTTATTTTAATGTATATTTACCCTTCGAGTGTTAGTGGTTGCCATGGTTTCATTTGGCGTAATAAACCAAGCTGTGTTTTGTATCGATATTTGAACCAATGGAAAAGTGTCATGCGAACACACACACACACACACACACACACACACACACACACACACACACACGGAAACAGCCGACTAGCGTACAATGACCAGACAGACTTCGTTCGATAATCATTGACGTTGGCCTTCTCTCCAGCACTTTTCGTCGGCTCTTCAATTTAATGCGACCCTTCCAGCTGTCGCTGACGTATATTGCTTGATTACGCATATAGGCATATGATTGGTTGACATCAATTTACCT
Source organism: Ascarosepion bandense (assembly GCA_037127315.1). NCBI lineage: Eukaryota > Metazoa > Mollusca > Cephalopoda > Sepiida > Sepiidae > Ascarosepion > Ascarosepion bandense. The sequence continues at coordinate 1,625,682 of JBBBDQ010001236.1, read as the reverse complement.
ATGATTATTCAGTTATATATGTTCAACCAATCAATTAACACAGAATGTAATTAACTTTATATTAATTTCATTATAACAACAAATTAATATACATACGCGCACATGCACATATATACACAGAGATTCACACACATCTATATATCTCTCACTATATATATATATATATATATATATATATATATATAATCGCCGACTGACGCCAATTCGATCTGGTTTCAATCCTCGGTTAAAAGCAATCGGATGTCTAACCGTACTGATGAGCTGTGATTCAGCAAAACAGATCTGTCTGCGGATGACTATTTACGCTCCCACACACTGGAAGAATGGTAGACTTTGAAAAAACAGTAGCTATTCTAGCATCTACGCATCGTTCATTCAGTAATGAATTAGAGCACTCTGGCCACTGGCGTACGATACATCATATGCTAAAATTTTGCCTCCTTCGACCAAGCGCCAATAGCTCAGAGGTAGAATCGCCGACTGACGCCAATTCGGTAGGGTTTCAATCCTCGGTTAAAAGCAATCGGATGTCTAACTGTACTGATGAGCTGTGATACAGCGAAACACATCTGTTTGCGGATGACTATATATATATATATATATATATATATACTGTGTGTGTCGATGTAGGAAGTAAATTTTAATTGATACATGTTTCATTAAATATTTGTAATATAATCGATTTTGACTAGGCAGCCCGCCTTTAGTCACTTTCTCACCGACGTGATGTGGCTTCCCTCTGTCTCTTCTACAAGTATTTTCATGGCAACTGAAATACCACATGTATTTATGTGGGCTACTTGATTGGCATCTAGGTCCCACACTTTTATTGTCGAAATAGTTAAATGTAACCACCCAAGAGTTTCTTTTCTCGCACTTCTCGTTTGTGGAACTCCTTTTCGACTGCATGCTGCACTGATAGCTGCAATCCCCAAAAGTTTAAATCCAACATTACTTGCCATCTTCGATCTCCTTGAATCCCATCCATCTTTTTTTTTCTCTCATTGTAACTCCTTGCGCACCACTTGCTTGGGATGAAATGATTATATAAAAAAAACGACTGCTAAGGATTATTCTTGCTTATTTTGTAGTCAACTTTTATATAATACAAGAAAAGAAAGAGGAAGCGATCGAAAGGGAAAGAGAGAGTATGTGAATGTGTGTGTAATCAACATATATATCAATAAAAATAAAGTGTTTGGCAATAAAATAATATAAGACATCTCGTAAAGAAAATAGTACATTATAGTACATTATGTAATATTAACATAATACCAGCAGCTCTCATCAGGAGTAAGGTTAGGTTTAAGTCTCCAAGTTCTCCACAGTGAATATGTATTGTTCATTATGGCTAAAGTTATATCTAGGAAGTTTGCTTTCTTTATTTCGATGCTAATAGTTACTTTTAGATTTACATTTTTTTTGAGTTCGTAAAAATTGAATTCTTCCGTTATTTTTTTTTTGATTGGTGATGAGTATTTACTAATATTTTACGTTAGAGATTTGTACTGAACGCGAAAACGTCTGAATATGTGTAGTTTAAATAAGGTAATCCATTCCAAAGAGAATATACTTCACTGAGAATTTATATATATATATATATATATATATATATATATATATATATATATATTAAAAAAGTGAAAGAACACATAGATTATAAACACATGGTTCAAGCATTTACTTTTATAAAGAGTGCTCGATACAGAGTAGAGCTTAATATTATAATTTTGTTATTACAAAGGTTTATCACTACATAAAATTTTTTATGTTTCAGAACAAAACTTTTCCTCTTCAGGTGATATGAAAATAAATAAATAAATAAATAAATATATATATTTGGGCATCAATCTCTTTTTATGAAGGTTTCGCATAAATTATGTGAAATTGTCCAAATCTTTTGTTTATCCGAGCGCTTTTGGCAATACGTTTAGCCATTATTATTTGGCGTGTAACAGAATGCATGTAGAGTTATGTATGTTTGTACAGTAGTGTGCATGTCTTATTTCCTTCATCTCCCAGAACAGAGATCAATTTGATCTCGTTTAAACACACACGGAGACCTACCAAACTCTATCCGTAACATACTTGTTGGCATCATAAATATCATAGCATCATCCGTATGCAGAAAAGGTTAAAAATAATGGAAGCATTATTAATAAAAAGAAAATCATGATACTCAATAATAACAAGTACGAACACGGCAACAATGTGCTGACCGTTTTCGGAACATAATAAACACACACGCACAATCACGATAATTGAAAAATTTAGTTGTTTGTTTTACCAGCATATCTACTCTTTTGGGTCATTTAATGCTGAAGAATTTGTTCGGTTTTTGTTTACTGCTTGTTGATCTTTTGTGAGTATTGCTGTCGAGATATAAGTAGAGGTGTTGTGATTTGATGTGTGATGGTTATATGCTATCTTCTTTTGCAACTATATTTTGTTATACAATTTTGTTGCTTTTAGAAATTCTAAAAGGTCATTTGGGTTAGCTTTGTTGAAAATGTCTTTCAGATTGTTTTCTTGATAGTATCTTAATCGCATTTGTTCAAGATCTATGCAGCTTGTTAGTATATGTTTCACTATGTAGAGCTCCTGACATGGAATGCAAATTGATGTCTCCTCACTTTTTAGTAGGTGTGAATGGGTGACAGTCGTGTGGCCTATTTGAAGTCTAGTCATTACTGCTTCTCTTCTTGACATTTTCCTTTTGGAAAATTTAACTTCTATCCATTCTTTGAGGATGGGTTTAATTTTGTAGACTTTGTTAGTTTTGCAAGCGTTCCACAACTCTTGCCATTTGGTCGTAATAAAGTTGTTGATTAGAGGTTTGTAATCTGTATGGGGTGCTTTTATATGACTAATGTTGATGTTTAATGATCCTTTAGCTGCTATGTCTACTTTTTTGTTTACTTTTTACTTTTCGTTTACAACGCGGCTGGGAATCCAGCATAAACTAATGTTTTTGTTTTGGATGATGAGATTGATTCTTTGTAGGAGATTGATGATTAGAGGGTTATTTAGATTTCTTTTAAAGTGTTGTGGGGTCCTCCCTTTTTCATAAAGATGAACTAGTCCAGAGTATACTTATACTACTGCTATAGAAGCAAGACGGGAGAACGCAGCGTTTTCACACGGTAGTTCCATTGACGCTGTCAGCTCTCTGCCTTCGGGTGGAGAGCATTAACCCAGTCGTGGTTCCGCCGAAAGATAGAGTCACGACTGGGCAAAATTAGACAGAAATTTTTGACTGGGCCATATGGCCCGGAGGACCCACATTTAAAAAATCCTTGTGCCGCATTTTGCTCTAGTGGAAGGGCTGTGACACGATAACTAGACATATATGTATTTTATTATAATAGATTAAAATAGAAAATAGATTAGAATAGAAAATAGTTTAAAAACATATTTAACAAAAGTGAAAAAGAAGAGGAAAAAAATAAATAAACGCTTTTTCTTTTATGAGGAAAATTGTCCTCCGGTAAATATTTGACTCAGTGATAAAGGTAGGTTTTCGATGACCCGGTCAAAGGCTGTCCTTTACTGTATTTTGACCACACATTAAGCCTTTTCCGGCGGAAGCCTTATTAAGATAAAAAAAAAAGATAACTGAAATTTCAGGCTTACAGTCGCCGGTGTTTGTCACCGGTGGTCTAGAGCATTTTCGGATTTCCGGGTTTCCGGTCAGTTTTAGATAAATTCAGGTGTTTTTTCCGAGTAAGTTCAAAGTTAAGACGAGTAAGTGAAAGGGAGTCAGCCGGGTGCGAGCTTGAAGGATCTCCGTTCGTCTTGTTTCGTTCAGTTCGGGTTTGTTGATCTCCATTAATTAGAGTTAGAGCTGTGTGTCACATTCGCCTGCCCCAACAGACAAGGCTAACTCTAAAAGAATAAAGCATCCTTTTCAACTCATCCAAATTGTGGAAGTTCGTTCCTTATAGTCAATCTTGTACCCCCAGCTGTCCGGTCGACATTTTCAACAAACTCCCGGCAACATCACAGCGTGGAGAACGGCCGCCGGGGAAAATTGTTAGGACGGACCGTTGGGGTGGTACAAGGGCAAATAAATACCAGAACGTCGCAGTTTCACGCGGTAGTTCCATTGACAGTGTCAGCTCTATGACTTCGGGCTGAGAGTATTAACCCAGTCGTGACTTCGCCGAAAGGTAGAGTCAGGACTAGGCAAAATTAGACAGATATTTTTGGCTGGGTTACATGGCCCGGGGAATCCACGTTAAAAAGGCTTTATGCCACATTTTGCCCTAGTTGGTGGTGAGTATTCAGTATTCAGTATTTATACTGAATACCACATTTTCACAGAAAGTTAACCGGGGAATACGAGAGTGCACAGAGAGAGAGAGAGAGAGAGAGAGAGAGAGAGAGAGAGAGAGAGAGATATTAGCAGTCAGTACACAGTAGTTCATAGTAGCTTTGTGCTCCACTCATCGAGAAGATCATTACGCAGTACCCGTCAGCTTCCGACGCGGACATACTCAGTATACTACGGCCTCACTTCCAGAGACCTGTACATATACTTTTTACCAAGCCGCATTCCTGGACTACTAATCTTCATTCAAGCCTGTATCCTTACGTTATTACACTTATTTTCTATTTCAATTACTGGTCGTAGTTCATTTATTTGTGCGGACACCGTTCCCGGGTTCCACAACATTAATGATTCCCTCAAAAGAGAAGTACGAGAAGAGAAACTGTTAGAATTGAAGATCCGTTTACATTTAATTCTTTTGGCGGTAAAAGATTGATGTCAATTTAGTAACACGAGTAAATATGTATAGTCGAGGAACTAGGGGAAAAAAGCTCATCAGAGCAGTTGTCATGAAAATTCTTGTAAAAAAAAAAACAGGGGAAAGCCACACCACGTCGGTGAGAAAGTGACATAAGCCGGGCTGTCAAGTCAGGATCGATTATATTGCAGATCTTCCTTTGGATTTGGTCGAGAACTTCAAGATGAATAACAAAAGCACCCCGCCAGATATGGCCACAGAATTCAATGCACGGGAAAATGGTAGATTTATAAATGCGAAAAATGGAGTCAGATGAGAAATACTTCCTAGCCCGACATAGTGATCCAAATAGATTCAGTTATGGATTCAATGTCGTCATTCCATTTGAAATAATTTGAGAGAGTAAGGCCAAGTAGGCGAAGTGTGTTGCCCTCTCAGAGACTAGTATCGTCCAATCTGATGGTGGGCAGGAAAGACATTAAAATATAAGAGTTATTTCCTACCCCATTCAATCACAGATTTTAAGTTATTTTGAAGAGTACCAATCAGGTTTACTTTGTCAGCCTTGGCAAATTTCTTACTGAGACTAGAGTGAGTAGTGATGTCAGCTGCACATATGCCTACTTGGGAACTGATTACAACATGAAGTTCATTGATGAAGATCAGAAAAAGCGTAAGACCTAGGATAGAGCATGAGTGACTCATCTATTGAGACAGGTATAAATGGTGGTGTCATACGCATAAATGCTTAGCTGGGAGCTCATAACATCTGGAAGATCATTGATGAAGATCAGAAAAAGCGTATGACCTAGGATAGAGCATGAGTGACTCATCTATTGAGACAGGTGTAAATGGTGGTGTCATATGCATAAATGCTTAGCTGGGAGCTCATAACATCTGGAAGATCATTGATGAAGATCAGAAAAAGCGTATGACCTAGGATAGAGCATGAGTGACTCAACTATTGAGACATGTGTAAATGGTGGTGTCATATGCATAAATGCTTAGCTGGGAGCTCATAACATCAGGAAGATCATTGATGAAGATTAGAAAAAGCGTATGACCTAGGATAGAGCATGAGTGACTCATCTATTGAGACATGTGTAAATGGTGGTGTCATATGCATAAATGCTTAGCTGGGAGCTCATAACATCAGGAAGATCATTGATGAAGATTAGAAAAAGCGTATGACCTAGGATAGAGCATGAGTGACTCATCTATTGAGACATGTGTAAATGGTGGTGTCATATGCATAAATGCTTACTTGGGAGCTCATAACATCAGGAAGATCATTGATGAAGATCAGAAAAAGCGTATGACCTAGGATAGAGCATGAGTGACTCATCTATTGAGACAGGTGTAAATGGTGGTGTCATATGCATAAATGCTTACTTGGGAGCTCATAACATCAGGAAGATCATTGATGAAGATCAGAAAAAACGTATGACCTAGGATAGAGCATGAGTGACTCAACTATTGAGACAGGTGTAAATGGTGGTGTCATATGCATAAATGCTTAGCTGGGAGCTCATAACATCAGGAAGATCATTGATGAAGATTAGAAAAAGCGTATGACCTAGGATAGAGCATGAGTGACTCATCTATTGAGACATGTGTAAATGGTGGTGTCATATGCATAAATGCTTACTTGGGAGCTCATAACATCAGGAAGATCATTGATGAAGATCAGAAAAAGCGTATGACCTAGGATAGAGCATGAGTGACTCATCTATTGAGACAGGTGTAAATGGTGGTGTCATATGCATAAATGCTTACTTGGGAGCTCATAACATCAGGAAGATCATTGATGAAGATCAGAAAAAGCGTATGACCTAGGATAGAGCATGAGTGACTCATCTATTGAGACATGTGTAAATGGTGGTGTCATATGCATAAATGCTTACTTGGGAGCTCATAACATCAGGAAGATCATTGATGAAGATCAGAAAAAGCGTATGACCTAGGATAGAGCATGAGTGACTCATCTATTGAGACAGGTGTAAATGGTGGTGTCATATGCATAAATGCTTACTTGGGAGCTCATAACATGAGAAAGATCATTGATGAAGATCAGAAAAAGCGTATGACCTAGGATAGAGCATGAGTGACTCATCTATTGAGACAGGTGTAAATGGTGGTGTCATATGCATAAATGCTTACTTGGGAGCTCATAACATCAGGAAGATCATTGATGAAGATCAGAAAAAGCGTATGACCTAGGATAGAGCATGAGTGACTCATCTATTGAGACAGGTGTAAATGGTGGTGTCATATGCATAAATGCTTAGCTGGGAGCTCATAACATGAGAAAGATCATTGATGAAGATCAGAAAAAGCGTAAGACCTAGGATAGAGCATGAGTGACTCAACTATTGAGACGGGAGTAAAAGGTGGTGTAATCTACATAAATGCTTACTTGGGAAGATCAGGAGGATCATTGATCAAGATCAGAAAAAGCGTAAGACTTAGAATAGAGCATTGAGGGACTCAACTATTGAAACGGGGGTAAATGGTTGTGTTATCTGCATAAATGCTTACTTGGGAACATCCGGGAGATCATTGATGAAGATCAGAAAAGACGTAGGACCTAGGAGAGAGCATTGAGAGACACCCGTGTTCGTACAAAATGATTTGCTCGTTCAAAACAACATTCATTTCTCGATTTCATAAGACCGATTAGATTAAATCAAACAATCGTCTATAAATGCTGTAGCTTTAGAGCTTTCACAAAAGGCCAGCATGCCAAACACTGTAAAATGCTGTCAAGATTACCAGCTCAAACTTAGCCGTTCTTATCAAGAACCTGGTATATTCAGTCAGTGATGCTTGTTAGCACATCAGCAGTAGACCTGGTCAAGCTGAAGCCATATTGTTTGTCAGAGAGAAGGTTGTGATATGTGAGATGCCCAACTGTTTCATACCCTCGAACATCTTTCCAAAAAGAAGAAAGAGACTAATAAGGCGATAATTAAAGGGATCGGAGGGCTCCCCAGAATTCTTTAAAAACAGAAACTACGGAGGAGGACTTCAAACAAGCAGTAAAGCAGAAACCAATGAGGCAATAACACTTAGTTCTAAAGGTTGAAGAGGACAAGAGCCAGATAGGGGCATATTTATATAGGGTGATGACTGGAATTTTATCACCTTTGCTTACCTTATGAGAGTCAAGCTTAGAAATTAGATTAGAGACTATATATATATATATATATATATATATATATATATATATATATATATATATTACCCAGCGGAGCCTCAGTTCTAGGTTTAAAATTGGGCGTGGATGCTCCAGACGAGTCAATTGTGCAACTGGACGAGAAATTGCGAGCAAAGCACTCAACTTTGTCTGCTGTTGATGTGAGAAGTTTGAATTGATTGAATAAAGTAGGAATAGAAAGTTTTCTGTTGTTCAGCACACTTTTGCTTACATTCATTACGGGCAGTGACAAATAGGCGCCCATTGCGATCATGCGATCAAACATGTCACTCCGGTAAAGGCCGAAATAAATGATTCCTGTAGGCGATGGCAGCCGAGCAAGCAGGAACCAAGGAGATGAACGAGGTTCAAGTCGGAATTTTCTAACTGGGATGAAAGTATCAATGTCGAGTTGACCAATGAAAGATATTTCAGAGGCGTAGTCTTAAACTGGGAGACTAAAAACTTTGCTCCAAGGGAAATCGTAAAGGAAATTGCGGAACAAGTACCAGTCTATTCGTTGATAGCAGTAATATATTTTTCTGGATGAAGGTAGAGTAGAAAGAGATATTTACAGATACCACAGAGTCCCCAAGAGAGATGATGAAAAGAGGCAAGGAGAGTGAGTGTGTGTGTGTGTGTGTGTGTGTGTGTGTGAGAGAGAGAGAGAGAGAGAGAGAGAGAGAGAGAGAGAGAGAGAGTGTGTGTGTGTGTCCATTGCGATTATAGGGGGTGTCAGGAAGTGGGTAAGAGAAGGATGACCATAAAGTGAGGGATCAGTTTATATAGTCATTGTAATGTAGAATGGATTCCCCCTTCATATCTACATTATAATAGTATAGAATTTTTTTTATAATCATATCGCCCCAAGCAAGGCAGTTTACTGCCACTGTTTTGAAAGTTACGAGAAAGAGTGACAGATTATAGGGAGTGTCAGGAAGTGGGTAAGAGAAGTATGAGAATACTGATGAGAGTAGAGTGAACGGAGAAAGGAGCATGAGAGAAAGGATGCAGGTTTGTGAAATAGGAGATGACTGTTGATTTTACATTTAAATTCTTGGAGATTGTAGCTGTCGGGAAATCAAGTAAATGTAAGGGAATTCCACAGGCGGGAACTGCGAGAAAAGAAGCTGTTGGAGCAGAATTGGCGTTTGCAATTTCTTGGTTTCACAGTAAAAGGGTGGGACCTAGCTGCTAATCTTGTGGCTCGAGTAAATTTATATATAGGTGAAATATATATATATTTCTCAGAAGCGATCTTCGTTTGAATAGAATGTTCTATTCTTATCTGCATCTTAATCACTGATAACAAGTTTTTTTTTAACTGGAGAGAATAGATAACATGCTATTAACACGTTGCGTTTGAAAGCTTTTGGGGGTCGTAAAATTGGCAATAACCTAATTCTGTCGAATATGAACAAGAATTGTTTTGCATCAATAGATTCTTTAGTTTAATGCTTCTTAATTATAACCTAAACCAGAGTATATATATATATATATATATATATTCAGCAATGAATTAGAACACTCTCAGCTGTTGGGCGTGTATAATGATAATAGACACGCTAAAAAGGTTGCATTCTTTTACCGAGCGCCCGTAGCTCAGAGGTAGAATCGCCGACTAACGCCAGTTCGGTCTGGTTTCAATCCTGGGTAAAAGGCAATCGGATGTCTAACCGTACTGATGCGGCGAAACAGATCTGTCTACTGGCCATAATTATTAGGGAACCCTTGTGTTCTAAAAAAATGATGCATTTCATACTATTTCTTAGTATTTATTGCCCAGTGAATAATCGTAAATGAAAATAGAATGGTTCTTTTGTTAATATTGCACAATAATATCCGCATCAAATGAATTTATAAATATTTAATAATTACCTATATTGCAGTTTCATCAATGAACGAATGAAGAAATTTAGGGTGATTTGGACGAGTTCATGTTTGCTTTCTTGCCTTGTAAAATTTTGCAAAGTAATAACAAAAGAACCATTCTATTTTTATTTGGCAATAAATACTAAAGATAGTATGAAATGCACCTTTTCCTAAAAAAAAAAAAAAACAACAACAAAAAAAACAAAAACAGGGGTGACCTAATAATTATGGCCGGTACTGAGCGTGCGAATATATATATATATATTTATAGTCATCCGCGCACAGATATATCGCTCTGTATTACAGATCATCAGCACAGTTAGACATCTTTCTAGCCAGGATTGAAACCCGGCCGAATTAGCATCAGATATCTTCCCATATCGCTCCCCGCTCCCTCTTTTTTTTTTTTTTTTTTGACCCGCGGTAAAATATTTTAATTTTCTATATTCTCGATCAAGTGTAAAAAATGTCATTTTTACGTCGAGTTAATTCGTCTCTTTCTACTTTGTTTCTGATCATTTTCGTTTTTAGCCTTTTGGTAATTTCTGGCGATTCGCTATTCATTCAAAATATGGACGAACAGTTGAGTTGTTGCTTGAATGACTGAAGACATTAGAATCACGTTTCGCTTATTTCAACAGATCATAAATCCAAATGATCAACGATTCCAAGTAATTGGTATTTTTAGTTAGTAACACCTTACGAAGAGCGCTTGTAATGTTGTCACGTCATCTGCAGTTGAAGCAGACTTTTATTTTGTTTTAAGAATCAAAAGCGCATTTAAACAAACATCCGGAAGAAGAAAAATATCCAAATAAAAGAACAATTATTCAAAGTGTTTTGTCGATATTTTTTTTTCCTTCTTCCTTTGATAAACATGAAGCTTTTATAGCGATTAAATATTCTTTCGTTCCATTTTCCGTCATTTTTACTATTATGTCGATAATAAGCAGAAATTGTTGTCATTTTTTAAAAAAAATCTTTCAATAGAACGCGCTCCGGGGTTGCCGGTCTCTTTAGTTGGATGGCGAACATCACAGCATAGAAACTAATTTTTAAATCGCTTCTGTTATCCCCGCTCACATTTCAAATAACAAACAATTCATTGGATACAGAAACTTGTCTGCACTAACAAGTTGATAGCCATAAACAAGATGGCGTCGCGAATTTTTGTGTGTCTTCAAACAAGTTTTGTTGACACCAAAGTCAAATGATTAGTTCTTTTTCTTAACCTCCATGTTTCTCTTTTCTATGGCATTTTCTCTTCGAATGAAAAATAATTTATTAATGGTCGAAATGTTAAGTTTGTTTAGCAACTTCAGAGTTTCAACCGCTTCGTGAAATCCATTTTTAGTAGCATTATTACACGACCCTGAGCCAAAAACGACTTTCTTCTTCAAAAAGGTTTTATTTTATTTATTTATTTATTTTTTTTAATCTTATCACCCCGAGCAAGGCGGTAACGCCACTGATGTGCAGGGGGCTACGTAAGAGTGAATAGATTGGAAAAGAGAAAGCCGGAAACCACATCCGAAACAGGGAACAAGGGAGGAGCCTCTACACCTGTTCAATAGACGTGAGTGGAGTGGGAACCGGGCGATAGTTTAGTGTATCTACTCCAATTGAAAAAAAAAACAACAAAAAAACAAAAAAAAAAAAAAAGAAAAGTGAAAAGATTGGAAAAGAGAAAGCCGTAAACCACATCCTAAAAAGGGAACAAGGGATGAGCCTCTACACCTGTTCAATAGACGTGGGTGGAGTGGGAACCGGGCGATAGTTTAGTGTATCTACTCCAATTGAAAAAAAAAACAACAAAAAAACAAAAAAAAAAAAAGAAAAGTGAAAAGATTGGAAAAGAGAAAGCCGTAAACCACATCCTAAAAAGGGAACAAGGGAGGAGCCTCTTTACCTGTTCAATAGACGTGAGTGGAGTGGGAACCGGGTGATAGTTTAGTCTATCTACTCCAATTGATAAAATAAACAAAAAAACAAAAAAAAAAAAAGAAAAGTGAAAAGATTGGAAAAGAGAAAGCCGGAAACCACATCCTAAGCAGGGAACAAGGGATGAGCCTCTACACTTGTTCAATAGACGTGGGTGGAGTGTGAACCGGGCGATAGTTTAGTGTATCTACTCCAATTGAAAAAAAAAAAATGAAAAAAAGTGAAAAGATTGGAAAAGAGGAAAGCCGGAAACCACATCCTAAAAAGGGAACAAGGGAGGAGCCTCTACACCTGTTCAATAGACGTGGGTGGAGTGTGAACCGGGCGATAGTTTAGTGTATCTACTCCAATTGAAAAAAAAAAAAAAAAAAAAGAAAAGTTAGATTGGAAAAGAGAAAGCCGTAAACCACATCCTAAAAAGGGAACAAGGGATGAGCCTCTACACCTGTTCAATAGACGTGGGTGGAGTGTGAACCGGGCGATAGTTTAGTGTATCTACTCCAATTGAAAAAAAAAAAAAAAAAAAAGAAAAGTTAGATTGGAAAAGAGAAAGCCGGAAACCACATCCTAAAAAGGGAACAAGGGAGGAGCCTCTCCACCTGTTCAATAGACGTGTGTGGAGTGGGAACCGGGTGATAGTTTAGTCTATCTACTCCAATTGAAAAAATAAACAAAAAAAAAAAAGAAGAAAAGTGAAAAGATTGGAAAAGAGGAAAGCCGGAAACCACATCCTAAAAAGGGAACAAGGGAGGAGCCTCTACACCTGTTCAATAGACGTGGGTGGAGTGGGAACCGGGCGATAGTTTAGTCTATCTACTCCAATTCTTTTCTTTACAGAAAATAGATTCTTGGAATGTTTCCATCCTTCACTAATCAAAACAACAGATAAATTCTATTTTATTTTGATCCGTTGAATTGACATAAAATATTTAAATAGAAACCCTTATTTTAGTGCGCGAATGCCTTCATAGGAGATGCATTTAATCCTTCTTTTCCTTTGCATTCCTACTTATCAGCTCGTTGAAGAAATATCAATGAACTCCTGCTGTGAGTCTCATTGTGGTGTAGTGATCAGCTAGTTAGACTTGTAAATTATTAATATAGATTTCGATGATCACTGCTTACAGCTTGTAGCCTAGCGTAAAAACGACGCTATTCTCAGTAAATAACTCCCTTTGTCCGTTATGTGCTCGTCTTGAAAATTCAACATTATATCTACTAACCGTTAACCGCTTAGTAGATATAAAAGAGTTCTTCGCTTTGTCATCCTAAATCGTGTTACTATCCACACAGGATTCGTCCTTCCCGTCTCTATTTCTATAGGCTTTTCAATTTTGTATTAATTTGCTTTGAAGATTTTCACTAACTTCTTACGCATATTCATTAATGACTTCAAAAGAAATATTTTTACCCTTTGAGGGTAAACACAATTAGTTTAATCTTTCCTACTTCGTAACAAGACGTGGTAAGTGTTTGAAAACGTTCGCTCAAAAAGTTGATTGCATTTCCGTAATTCATTCTGAAGGTAGATTATTGTTGTTATTCGATAAATTCTTTTGACTAGTATCATCACATTTGTTGTTTCGATCATAATACTTCGACCGAATGTTCTCAGGCCTTCCTTCATTTTCTTTTTATAATCGTATCGCCCAAAAAAGCCATTATTCTGCCACTGTTGTGCAGGGGTTATATAGAAGGGAAGTTATGACAAAGATTGACAGAATTCAGGAGGTGTCAGGAATCGGGTAGGAGAGGGATGTGAATACTGCAGAAATGAGATGAGAACATCAGCGAGAGAGAATGCAGGTTAGTAAGATAGGTGATGACTATTGACTTTACATTTAAATTTTTGGAGATTGTAGTTGTCAGGGAAGCAAGTAAATGGAAGGGAATTCCACAGGCGGAAAGTGCGAGAAAAGAAGCTACTGGAGTAGAATTTGCGTTTACATCTTATTGGTTTCACAGTAAAAGTGTGGGACCTAGTTGCTAATCTTGTGGCTCGAGTAAATTCGTATACAGCGGGCACCAGTGAGCTAAAACGCATTTGATCTAGAGATATGGAAACTAATTTATAAATGGAACTTTGTGTGTGTGTGTGTGTGTGTGTGTGTGTGTGTGTGTGTCTGTCCGTGTGTCCGTTACTTATAGACTTCAAAACGGCTGAACCGATATTCTTAAAAATTTACACAATTGTACTATAAGTGTCTGCGAGTGTTCTTAGTTAGGTTTTGTGTCGAGGTACCCCCGATAAATATCGAAAATCGATAATCGAAAAAATCAGGTTAGAGAAGGAGTGGTCCAATTTTAATCAAATTTGATACACTCATAGACAAAGACGTAAGAGACGATATTCAGAAGTTTCAAGGTTGCAGTTCTTACAATAGTGCAGAAAATCGATAATATATATATATATATATATATATATATATATATATATATATATATAAAAGGCAATATGTTTGTGTGTGTCTGTTTATCTGCCTGTATGTCTGTATTTTTTCAGCCCTTTTATTTTAGTTTTTGCTTTGGATTTGGCTCTAAGTAGGCATAATTGCAGTTCTTAGTCTCAGCCATGATACCATTTACTCAGAGGACTTATTTAGCCTTCAAAATTCAGTTTACGACGAAAAACGTATTTGATATCGATACCAGGAAATCAAAACTTGACTTACATCCATTCATTTTTCTTTCAGTCTATGGTTTCGCTTTAACAGGAAACAACTATTGCTTTTTAGTCTTTCGTGCCAACATCCAAAGAGTCTGAGCTCCAGGACCATGGATTAGTTTTGAAGCTTTCATTACACCCGAGCAATGCCGGGCTATACTGCTAGTTTTGATCTAAATTCCTTTTCACTTTGTCAATGAAAATGTTTGTTTAAATAAAACTCTCCTGTTCCATAGAAAACACCAAGCCAGTAATAAGGGAACGAAGTTGAAGTAAACGGTAAATGTAAATGAATTTTTTAAAAAAATCCCTGAAGCTTATATCGCAAGTGACACGCATCAGAGAAAAAAAGAAAGGGAACCAGTCAAGCAAAATCTCGAGATGGAAGCAACGTTGAAATACTTTTGTGTTTACGAAACTTATTCTTTAATCTTTCCATACATGGTTCAAAAGGTTTCTATTAATGTTTGCGTTTCGCGATGTGTCTCCGTTTGGTTATTTTGCAAATGGGATGATGTGTTTAGCGAGAGAAATTATTTCAGTCATTCAACGACATCATCTTACTCGATAGATTTTTTTTTAACAGAAAGACCATCATCAAAGGTTTCAGATCTCGCTGCAAGCGACAACAAATATACATTTTAGGAATTCATGAATCCGAAACCCAAACAATAATTATCGATAAAAAAAAGATTACCTTAAACTGATCGTTGTTATGTGAAGCGAACTGCGTATGTAGTGGAACAAAAGTTAAAAAATAACCTTTCAAAAGGCTTAAGATGTATCCGTAACTAGTTTTTAGGTTAGTAATATATATATATAGTGACGATGACGGTATTTACCAACCTTTCCACGTAAGGCTAGATGTGACACAAGGTGTATTTATTGTAGGTCTTCCCGGTCATATAGCCAGGCCAAAAGATGTCTATTTTTCCCCAGTCGTGATTCTACCCTTCGGCTGAACCACGACTGGGTTAGTGCTCTCTGCTCGGAAGCAGTGAGTACCCTCTACCCGAAGAAAGAGAGCTGACAGTATCATTAAGTCGTCAGTCTAGTGACGACGGCATTATTTAGGTGTCCCTCCCAGTAAGGGCAACATATGACACATGGTCAGTTTATATCTGGGCTTTCCGGGCTATATGGCCCAGCCAAAAAATGTCTGTCTATTATTCCCCAGTCGTGCTTCTACCCTTCCGCGGAACCACGACTGGGTTATTGCTCTCTGCTCGGAAGCAGAGAGCGCCCTCTGCCCGAAGGCAGAGGGCTGACAGTGTCGTAGAGTCATCAATCTAGTGACGACGGCTCTGTAGTTCGCTCCAGTCACAGTCTTTTATAGATCAGACCATATCCATTTCGGGGTAGGACTGGATATTCCTCTACAACAGAGTTGATCACACGACAGTTTTAAAACGTTTAAAAGCATTAGGGATGATTCAAAAGTTAGGGTGCTGTACGAGCCAAGCGACATTGAACGGCGTCTTGTCACACGTGAAAATCTACTACAATGGCAGAAAAAGAAAGGGTTTTTGCATCGTTTGATTGTGTTACTACTAGCAGTATAGCCCGGCGTTGCTGGGGTGTAATGAAAGCTTTAAAACTAATCCATGGTCCTGGTGCTCAGACACTTTGGACGTTGGCACGAAAGACTAAAAAGCAATAGTTGTTTCCTGTTAAAGCGAAACCGTAGACTGAAAGAAAAATGAATGGATGTAAGTCCTGGTACCGATATCAAATAAGTTTTTTTCGTCGTAAACTGAATTTTGAAGGCTAAATAAGTCCTCTGAGTAAATGGTATCATGGCTGAGAATAAGAACTATAATTATACCTACTTAGAGCCAAACCCGAAGCAAAAACTAAAATAAAAGGGCTGAAAAAATACATACATACAAGCAGATAAACAGACACACACACAAACATCTTGCCTTTTATATATATATATATATATATATATATATATATATATATATATATATATATACTCGATTCTCTGCACTATTGTAAGAACTGCAACCTTGAAACTTCTGAATATCATTTCTTATGTCTTTTTGTATGAGTGTATCAAATTTGATTAAAATTGGACCACTCCTTCTATAACCCGATTTTTCGATTATCGATTTTCGATATTTATCGGAGGTACCTTGACACAAAATCTAGCTATGAACACTCGCAGATGCTTATAGTACAACTGTGTAAATTTTCAAGAAAATCGGTTCAGCCGTTTCGGAGTCTATAGGTAACGGACACACAGACACAGACACAGACAGACACACACACACAAAGTTTCATTTATAAATAAGTTTAGATCAACAAGAGGTTCAGAAATGCAGTCCTTCCCAGGGGCTGACTGCGGAAGTGACCATATACTAGTTTTATGCAAACTAAGGATAAAAGTAAGGCCATTAAAGGAGCCCAACACACCCCTAACTGTAAATCGTGGATGACCCGAACCTGCAGGAAATGTATATGGACAGTGTTAAAAAATGAAAATACGAAGGACAAATTGGAAACGGCAGCTTAAAATGAGACGCACTAGAAGTGGCTCTCGGGATATCGGCGACCGGCATCATCCAAAAGGGAAAAGCACGTCGGAAGAAAAATGAGTGGATCACTGAAGAGATTCTTGACCTGATGCAAAAGAGACAAAAAACAATGCTAAGATATGGAACGGAATACAAGAAACTACACAAGGAAATAAACAAAAATGCAAACAGGCTCAAGAAAGATGACTCAACGACAAATGTGCCGAAATGGAGAGACTGATCACAACAAATAATGGTGATATGCATTAAAAATAAAGGAACTAACAGGAAAAAAGGCCTGTTCAGTAACAGGATGTATACAAAGAAAAGACGGTATACTCATACTAGAAAAAGAAAAAATACTTCAGAGATCGGATGAGTATATTGCTGATCTTTTCCACGACAAAAGATAGCAACCAATAATACACAAAAATACGGATGGACCAGAAATACGAAAAACCTAAGTGGAACCGGCAATGAGCAAATTGAACAGAAATAAAACTACAAGACCCGATGGGATTGTAATAGAGATCTTGATGCCCTTTGGCATAGACAGGCTTACAGAAATAATAAACGAAGTCTACAACAGCAGCAATATACCGGAGGAACTAAGCAGATATATTTTCATAGCACTACCTAAGAAACTAGGTGCAAAGGAATGTGAACTTCACTGAACAATCAGCCTAATGAGCCACATAACAAAACTCATCATCTGGATTCTGATGAACAGAGCGCGCAGCAGAATCGGCCCAGAGACAGGGCAAGAACAGCGTGGCTTTGTTTCAGATACCGGAACAAGGAATGCAATATTCATTCTCAAAATGCTGAAAGAGCAATAGAACTGCAGAAGGACCTCTATCTGTGCTTTATAGACTACATAAAGGCAATTGATAAATTGATGAGCCCACAAAAACTTGTAAGAGATGCTCCACATTTTCGAAAAAGACGTTAAGATAATCAAGAATATATATTGGCAGCAAACTGCTTGCGTACAGATAGGAAGTCAATTCAGCAGGTCTACAAAAATAGAAAGGGGCATAAGACAAGGATGTGTTTTCTCACCGGATCTATTCAACTTATACAGTGAAACAATTCTGAGAGAAATAAAATCCTTGTCAGGATTCGTCATTAGCGGCAACAATCTCAATAATGTAAGATATGAAGATAACCCATTGCTGATAGCAGACACAGAAAGGAGAATGCAAGACCTCCTACAGAAGGTAGCAAGAGAAAGCGAGAAGAAAGGATTAAGCATAAACCTCCAGAAAACGGAATGTATGGTCATCAGCAAAAAGAAAATCACCCAAAATGCCAACTACTGGTCGGAGAAACTAAAATAAAATAAGTAAAGACATTTAAATACCTGGCTAACATATTCATAGAGAATGGAAAGTACGATGTTGAGATCCAAAGACACATTGGCATGGCCAAGGACGCATTTCAAAAAATAATAATTGTACTGAAAGTCAGGAAAAATCCCATTGAAAGAAAAGTGTTGGATTTCTTATGAAGATGCCCCAAAATGGGTCAACTCATGGTTAGCCTCAAAAGACGTGTCGTTTTTCCGACGTGGAATTTAAATGCTGCCAGAAAGATGGGAAAAAGTAGTGGCTAGCGATGGACAATACTTTCAGTGACACGTTTCTTACTAATTTTTGTAAATAAAACATTACTTTTTTATGAAAAATCATCGAGAACTTGTTCAAGGTCCTAATATTACCCAATATGAAAATTATATTTTCTTTAATATAAAATTTAAAAAAATAAAATAATATGTCAAATCTAACTTTTGGCTAGAATTCAAGAGGGGCAGAGGAAAGCAGTGCATCACCTAACGATCTTGTGTGGAGGCTTGGCAGAAGAGGGAGTAGGAAACATAGCAAAAATACACAATTTACTAAGAGCTGCAAAGAACAGGAAACTGTGGAGAGCCATGATCACCAACTTTCTGAATTGGCACAGCACAAAGAAGTATAAGAAGAAAGGAAAACAATTTAGAGTGAAGCATTAAACTTCTAAGAGACGAATTTGAAAACAAATAGAAATGTAACTTTTCTTATTTACTCTCTTCGTCTTCATCAGGGCAAGTTAACTCATTACTCAGTAGTAATGGTTAACCAAATTAGCTCGTTAATCAGTACCCCATCACGAGGCGTCAAGAAACCTAACTCTTATTAGTTAAAAACTAATGTGTATTAAAAAAAAAAAGCGATGTTCAGTGACAGAGAAAAGTGTTTTTATTGCTTGAAAACGAAAGGAAATATTTCCTTGCGAAAAGGTTTGCAATGACGATATTAAAAAGACCAAGACAGGAGAGTGAAATTATGCATGGGTGGGGGTAGAGGCCTGACAAAACAAAATATCTTGTAAAAATGACGCATTCAGAAAGAATTTAACGCGTACAAAGCAAAGTCGGTCGAATCGTGAAATACCTTGTTGGCTTTTTTTTTGTCTCTTACAGAAAAACATCTTGAAAACAAGTTCGTTGCCTGCTTGGGTAATTAGATTTAAGCGGGCTTTTTCATCCAATCAATTCTGGATTTTCACACTGGAAAATTCCATTTTAGTTCCGTTATGTTTTCTCAATCAAATATTCCAGAGAAATTATATAAATTCCTAATGTCTGTCCTTCCGTACGTCCGTCTTGAGTTTTCGTTCTCTGAGCTTTCTCGAGGCAAATATCAATACCTAAAATTAACGCCTAATTTCATAATTAAATGAAGTATCATAGGAAAACAGGGACTCTTTGTAAACAAAAGATAAAAAAGTAGAAAATCTGTCGAAGAATTGTTTTGCATGCTACAATTTTTGTCTTGTATCTATCATCTATTTTTTCGAAACTGGTAAAAAAGAAATCGATCTTGTAAAAAAATATCAATTTGGTATTATTTTTGTAGAATATTGTTATCCAAATACGATAAAAATATATTCTTTTTTCTCATTCGTTCACCATTTCTTTGTTAAACTTTTTTTACCATAGTTTTTGTTTTCTCATAAATCTTTTGGCTGATGTATTATTCAGTTCTCAAATCAAAACAAAGAAGTTGTTTTGGACGAGAATCAAGTTTGCATTCATAGCAGGAAGGTTTGATTTTTAATGTAGCAAAGGACATTGTAAATTGGCCTAAAGTCGTTGAAAACCAGACGGATTTCTTGTATCTAATCCTTCCCAACTTCATTTCTTTTTGTTTAATCGATGTCACATTTTTGTCTACTCTTTGATACTCGAATTTGTAGCAGTAGCTATAGTAGCTGAGGTTCTGAGATTAAGAAATTTTAGGAAAATATAAACAAATAAAAAAAAGTTAACATTCATAAAAAGGATAAACTGTTCTGCCTACAGTAAAATTATTTCTGGGTCTTCTTCCATTTTATATTCCAATATGGAAATCTTTACATCATAATAATATAAATCCATGCTGTTCCATTAAACGTTGATAAAAATCCTGTAGTTTAGTTACTCGTGTTTTTCATCAGAAAACGCAGCTGAATTAAATTTGGTTGAAAATTAAAATTAAACCTACTAATTAAACATTCTTTATATAGTTTATGGCATATCACCTTTTGTATCAGTCATATGTTTCCGATCGATTTTTCTCGAAAACTGATTGATAATATATTTACTCTCATATTCAATTTTTAGATAATCATATATATTTTCTGATATTTTGCAACTCAAATATATAAAAGGAAATTGACATAGTTGCCATTTGCTTCATCTTGCCCAACTGTGAACCTGAACACTAGGGATGGGAAATAATAATGATAAAAAAAAAGAATTGCGTTCTTTAGCCTTGGCTGGTAAACAGTCTAGCGCAGAAAGTAATGGCAACCTACTGTGGGATGATCTTCTGCCCAGACAGTTATGTCTCTTTCGAGACATGATTGCCCAAGCGTGTATCCCGTATAGCACTTAACTGACTGACTATAAGTGTAATAAAATGCAATAAAAATAAAACGAATTTTTTTATGCGTCTTTCGGCCCAAGGTCGAACTGAAGCATGATGTTCCTATCTATCTATCTATCTATCTATCTATCTATCTATCGCATTCACTGTTAATATCTATCTATCTATCTATCTATCTATCTATCTATCTATCTATCGCATTCACTGTTAATATCTATCTATCTATCTATCTATCTATCTATCTATCTATCTATCGCATTCACTGTTAATATCTATCTATCTATCTATCTATCTATCTATCTATCTATCGCATTCACTGTTAATATCTATCTATCTATCTATCTATCTATCTATCTATCTATCTATCTATCTCAGTCTGTTCATTTCTATCTATCTATCTATCTATCTATCTATCTATCTATCTATCTCATGTTTTTCATATCTATTTCAGTCTTTTCATATCTATCTATCTATCTATCTATCTATCTATCTATCTATCTATTTACTGTTAATATCTATCTATCTATCTATCTATCTATCTATCTATCTATCTATCTATCTATCGCATTCACTGTTAATATCTATCTATCTATCTATCTATCTATCTATCTATCGCATTCACTGTTAATATCTATCTATCTATCTATCTATCTATCTATCTATCTATCTATCTATCTATCTATCTATCTATCTATCTCAGTCTGTTCATTTCTATCATCTATCTATCTATCTATCTATCTATCTATCTCATGTTTTTCATATCTATTTCAGTCTTTTCATATCTATCTATCTATCTATCTATCTATCTATCTATCTATCTATCTCATTTACTGTTAATATCTATCTATCTATCTATCTATCTCATTTACTGTTAATATCTATCTATCTATCTATCTATCTATCTATCTATCTATCTATCTATCTATCTATCTCATGTTTTTCATATCTATTTCAGTCTTTTCATATCTATCTATCTATCTATCTATCTATCTATCTATCCATCTCATTTACTGTTAATATCTATCTATCTATCTATCTATCTATCTATCTATCTATCTATCTATCTATCTATCTATCTATCTGTCTCATTTACTGTTAATATCTATCTATCTATCTATCTATCTATCTATCTATCTATCTCATTTACTGTTAATATCTATCTATCTATCTATCTATCTATCTATCTATCTATCTATCTATCTATCTATGTCATTTACTCTTAATATCTATCTACCTATCTATCTATCTATCTATCTATCTATCTATCATTTTGAAGTACTGAATTTTGTGTTTGTTTCATATTATTGTCCTTATTTTTGATTGGCAAGTACGATGACTAGCGACTGGTCAGAGTGAGAGTTAAAATGCCAAAATAGTGGAACGGATTCAAGTCGCAAGCCACAGAATTTAATATTGATTCTATTTTAGGAGCATTTTTTCTAATTTTACCAATACGCCCTTCTCATAAAAAGTAAAAATGACAGCTTTTAGCAACGCTTTTCGATTATTGCCATGCGGAGAAAATGTTATGTACGCCTTGAGTGCTCTTTCATGTTGTTCTTTTTCTTATTATTAAAATTGTGGATGCGGATTGCGGTGTGATAGGGCGGGGTAGCTTTCAATATGCGAAACACCATTCTTCTTTTTTTGATGTTTTTAATCGCCCCGTCAACAAATCCATTGAAAGGATCTTTGCAATTCGTAAAATATTTCGCTAGTTACTTCATAGGAAAGTCTTCTTTCGATTATGGAGACTATCGCTTCATATCCACCAGTTATATTGCAGTGTCAAATGCTATACGAATTTACAGTCTGTCGGCAGAAATTAACATAGACTGTCAGCGTGAGAGCGTGCGTGTATGTGCGTATAGATATATAAACAAGAAAATGAGGAAAATAAGGTGTGTGTGAGTGTGTGTTTTTCCCTGCGCGACTTGTTGTGGCAATTAGGCTTGCTTCCGATCGAACAACCAAGCAAAACTTGGCGCGCCCAAAAAACGATATTTATCAAGATCAAAGAAATGAAGGATTTTGCCGACAACTTAGATTTTTTAAGAAGATAAAACGATGCGTATATATATATATATATATATATATATATATATATATATATAACTTTAAATATTTCATACATACATACATTGTCTCCGATGTTGTCTGCCTATGGTTATTGACGATGTCCACCAGCTGCACGTATCTACGAGCTTTTAAACATTGATATGTGATCCAATATGCAATAAATATAGTCAGAACAAATATATTCCCATCTGTCTCACTCATTATCTATCTATCTATCTATCTATCTATCTATCTATCTATCTATCTATCTATCTCAATTCACATTTATATGTGTCTATTCATATCTATCTATCTATCTATCTATCTATCTATCTATCTATCTATATCAATTCACATTTATTTGTGTCTATTCATTATCTATCTATCTATCTATCTATCTATCTCAATTCACATTTATATGTGTCTATTCATATCTATCTATCTATCTATCTATCTATCTATCTATCTATCTATCTATCTATCTATCTATATTTCTATCTCAATTCACATTTATATGTGTCTATTCTATCTATCTATCTATCTATCTATCTATCTATCTATCTATCTATCTATCTATCTATCTATCTGTTATATCCCGGGAAGGAATAACAGGAAAAAGAATAGTGTAAGAATAATACTTAACACTGAAGATAGATTAGAAGAGATTTATTATACAACAGTACAATACACCAATAGCCGTACAAGAACAATCAACGTATAGTAACAGGAATAACACTCAATTAGAAAATGTCTCTACGTATGACGTATGCGTCCGTCTAGTGACGTATGCTCCCGTCTAGTGACGTATGCCCATTGTCACAGTCTTTTATAGACATGACCATATCCATTGCGTGGTAGGATAGGATGTTCCTCTACAACAACTCCCCTCGAGCTAAATTCTTCGTGGAATTTTGCTCAATAGTTTTTTCTTTTGGGATCTAGGCATAGGTGCTTTGTTTTCTTTCTTTTGCTTTTGCTTCTTCTCCTTGTGTCCTCACTTTCAGGAGAATCATTAGTTACCTCCATCGGTACTTCCACGTTCGCGGGTGGTTTCATTTCAAACGTATCGTATAAAACCTCCATTGGTATCTCATATTCCTTATTGACGGTTTCCACGAATCGGGATCTTAACTGATTTAGGCGTCTTTTGCAGACAAACTTCTGTCCTTGCACTATATAGATCACCTTACCGATTCTCTGAATTACAATTCCGTCTTCCCACAAACACTTTCCTGACCGATAATTTTTAAAGAAAACGTTATCGCCGCCTTTAAAATATTTTGTATCCGAGTTTGGTTTTCTCAAGGTCTTTTTCCTTTCCTTTGGTAATAACCTTTCAAAGATTGATTTTATTTTTTTGGCATACATTACCTTCCCTGGTGATAAATTACCATTGATATTGTGATTGGGTGTAATCCTATACACCATCAAAAAGTTTGAATATTTTTATCATCAGTGTCGATTCCGTCCGCTTTTCTCATTGCTCTTTTAAATGTATCGACAAACCTTTCCGCCTGTTCATTTGACCTCGGATTATATGCAGGTCTCGTTACATGTTCCATAGCTAACGCCTCGTAATAACTCTTAAACTCAGATCCTGTGAACATGGTACCGTTATCACTTACGATTGTTTTTGGCACCCCCAGCCGGCTAAATACTTCATTTAGAGCCTTTATCGTGTTTGCCGCTGTTGGTCGCTTGAATTTATATACTTCAGGCTATTTGGAAAAACTATCCACCATGATTAGATAATATTCTCTTTTTATAGGTCCTGCGTAGTCCACATGAATTCGTGACTACGGCACATCCGTTTTAGGCCACGGCTGTGTTTTTATGGGTGGTGATTTAGCTGCTAGCTGACAGCTTTTACACTGTTTCACCAATTCTTCGATATCTTGGTCCATTCTAGGCCAGTACACATAACTCCTCATTAGGGACTTCCTTCGTGATATGCCTGGATGACCCAGATGAAATTCTTTTAAAATCCTTTTTCTTAACACCCTTGGTATTACCACTCTCTGAGCGTGCATCAGTGTCTCGTTACAAATTGAAAATGGTGAAATTTTTTCTCTTTTATTTTCTTCATTTCCTTTTACTTGCTTAATCATTTTAGCAATATAGTCGTCAGTTTTCGCCATTTTTTCAATTTCTTCCGGTGTTACCGGTAATACGCTAACGGTGTTTACTAGTACATCCTTTAGTTCCTTTTCTTCTTTCAGCGCCGCTATCACCGTTACTTCTAGTAATTCAGGCTTTTTTGGAATCAGTCTTGACAGAGAATCCGCATGTGCTATTTCTTTAGATGGAATAAATTTCATTTTGGAATTGTAATTTAACAAAATTACAGACCATCTTTGTAGCCTGTTCGCTGAATGAGTCGGTACTCCTTTTTTCTACCCAAATATTGATAATAACGGTTTATGGTCGGTTTGCAGCCCAAACTCTATCCCATAAATAAGTTTTTACCGCATAAATTATAGCTAGTGCTTCTTTTTCTATTTGGCTATAATTTTTTTCTGTTGGAAGCAACGCTCTCGAAGCATGAACGATAGGTTTCGGTGTGCCATCCTCGAATTTGTGTAATAATACAGCTCCAATGCCGTATTCACTTGCATCCGTTGTTATAATTAACTCTTTCTTGGGGTCAAAATGCACCAACGCCAAATCTGACAATAAGCACTTTTTGATTTTTTCGAAAGCTTCGTCGCATTCCTTCGATCAACACCACTTTTTATTTTTTTCCAATAATTTATTTAAGGTTGCTCTTAGGTCGTGTGTAATCGGAATGTAGATGTTATAGTAGTTCACAAATCCCAGAAATGACTGTAACTTAGTTACATTATCTGGAATAGGCATATTTTTAATGGCTTCAGTTCTGTTTGGATTAGGTTTTCTACCTTTGCAATCGATAATTTGACCTAAATACTCAATCTTGTCCAAGCAAAACTCGCATTTTTCAGTTCCTACTTTGAACACATAATTCCTAATTCGCTTAAACACTTCGCGGACATGCGTTTTATGCTATTGTATACTTTCACTTTAAATCAAAATGTCATCAAAGTAAGCCATTGCATAGTCAAGACCCGATAACATAGTGTCCATGATTTGTTGGAATGCACTAGGTGCTAATTTTAAACCAAACGGTAGACATTTCAATCTGTATAATCCTCTATGCGTGTTCATTGTCAAATACTTTGAACAATCTTCTTCAACCTTACTTTGTAAGTACGCTTCTGACAGATCTATCTTTGAAAAGATCTTTCCTTCATTTAACTTTGAAAATATCTCCTCTGGTGTGGGGAGTGAATATTTGTGATCTTTTAAGCATTCGTTTACTCCGGTCGAAAAATCTGCACACTCTTATTTTGTTATTTTTCTTCTTTACATAGACCGTAGGCGACGCCCAGTCCGAATAATCCACTTTTCTATAACTCCATTTTTCTCCAATCTTTGCAATTCATTGTCTATCGCCTCTAATGATGCAAAGGGAACTTTCCCTTTCGGTTTGAAGACTGGTTTAATGTTGTCCTTTATTTCAAACTTTACTTCAGTTTGTGTACAGCAACCCAGTTCCTCCGAAAATACTTCCGTGGACTCATTTTTTAAGTCTTTTACGAATTTTTCAGTCTGCTTCGACTTTCCTACATTTGACGCATTTATCCTTGTGCAAAACATATCCATAGGCTTTTCCCATAAATTAAATAGGACGATTAAATCTATACCAAATAGATTTGTATTCTTTCCTAAAATCACATAAATTTTAGTCTTGTGTACTTTGCCGTCATTACTTTCGCGTAGAGTTCACCTTTGAATTTAATTTATTAACTGAAATGCCTCTTGCAATCTTTTTAGTTTTCTGTAACTCCCAGGTATATTCATCTACTGTAGAGATATCACTTCCGGTATCCAGTAAACAAGTGACATTTCGTCCATTTATTTTTATGCCCACGTACTTTCTAGTACCGCAATCCTTTGGGATTTTCTTCATTACCACAGTATTTATCCCTTTGAACTTTCGGTCCCTTTTTTCCCTACACATCACTGCTTTGTGCCCCTTCTTCGCACATTCGAAGCATATTTTATCTCTAAAATAACATTTACTTGTGACGTGATTAGTTTTGCCACATGCTTCGCAGTATGATTTTCCCTTTTCGTCGGCCTGTTGCTTCACTTTATGAATTCGAACAACGCTTTTTCCTTCAATACAAACATTATCTCTTTTAATGTTTATCAATTTTTGGCATTCTTCCGACACTTTCTGTAGCGTTATTTCTGCATCCTGATCCAACATTGTGAGAATCTTAGAACGTACTTCCTTATCTTTCGGTACCGTTAACCCTTCCTGTACAAAGATTAAACATTTAAACATGTCTTCTTTGATGTCTTTAATTTTAAACCGTTCGCATTGCGAGTTAACTTTTCCAGCGTACGTAACAAAGTCTTCATGTTCTTCTTTTACGATATTTAAACACTTATATCGTGTATAGAACAAACTTTCCCTTTCTCCAAACATTTGACAAAATTTCGACCGTTTCGTCGAACGAAATGTCTTCAGTTTTTTTCGGTAAAATAAAGTTTGTGTATTTCATATTCTCCTGAGTTCCTATCTTTTGTAATAGAAGCATTATTTTTTCCTCGTCGGACCAGGCTTTGCACCGTCTCGAAAAAATCGTTTCATATCATTTATAGTACGAAGGAAAAGTAATTCCTTCTTCAGGATTATATACAAATTCTGTAAGAGAGTTTGAAATACCCTCTGCAGAGAAAAATCTAGAACCTTCCTTCGGTTCGCCCTGCTTTAATACCATTTTTTCAAAACCTCTTGTTGAAGTATCATTTGTTGTCGGAGATCCGTTTGTAGTTTTTGTTGGCTTTCCTGTTGCTTTAACATTTGTTGTTGTTGCATTAACTGCTGGACCGCCTCCCAGCGTTTTTGCAAATTCAGCTAATTGTTCCATATTTTGTTATATGAACAGCTGACCAATAAGTTATATTCTTCGGTAAGAACAATAAACGTAGTTTTTTTTATATGAGGGGGTAAAAAAACTACCTCTTACCATAACTTATTTTTCTTTTCGCGTCAACTTTCCAAACCTTGATCACCAAACTGATATTTTGGCGAGCCCCACGTAACTGCCAAATCTTCGTTGCCAATCTGTTATATCCCGGGAAGGAATAACAGGAAAAAGAATAGTGCAAGAATAATACTTAACGCTGAAGATAGATTAAAAGAGATTTATTATACCACAGTACAATAAACCAATAGACGTACAAGAACAATCAACGAATAGTAACAGGAATAACGATCAAGTAGCAAATGTCTCCGCCTATGACGTATGTTTCCGTCTAGTGACGTATGCTGACGTATGCCCGCAGTCACAGTCTTCTATAGACTGGACCATATCCATTACGGGGAAGGATATGATGTTCCTCAAGTGGTGGACTTCCCCACGCGTTTCACCGACAACCCCAACGGAAGGGACTCACTACTAGACCTCTGCTTCACTTCCATCCCAGACTCTCGCACTACCAAACAATTCTGCCCACTCGGGAACTCTGACCACACCGTAGTTTCCGTCAACATTTCATTCCTCTCCCACCCGACCCAAGAAACCCAGACCAGTAGAATATCCTACTGCTACCAAAGGGCAGACTGGGATTCGTTCCGAGACTTCCTCTGTGACGTCCCATGGAACAACGTTTTTAGTCTTCCCATCGATCGAAGAATGTGCATCTGAGGTCACCTCCTGGGTTAAGGCTGGCATCGATGCCTTCATCCCTGCCAGGAAATTTCTGCTTAAGTCTCATTCGTCTCCATGGTTCTCGCCCGCTTGCTCGGCCGCCATTGCCCACCGGAATCATTTCTTCCGACTCTACCGTAGCTACTCGTCGGACCAAAACAGGCGCCTTTTCACTTCAGCTCGTAATAAGTGTAAAAAGATACTTAACGAAGCTAAGACATTGTTTGCTGCCAGAATGAAACAACGCATAGCATCCGCTAAGTTTGGTGCCAAAGACTACTGGCAACTCTGTAAAAGAGTACTTAACAAGAGCAAGTCCACAATACCCCCACTAATCAATAATTTTGAGGTCCTCACCTCCTCAGCGGACAAGGCTGAATGCTTTGCACAGAGATTCTCGAACAATTCGAGTCTGGACTCGTCTGGGGTTTTATACCCGACTTCTCACCTAGAACTGAGGCTCAACTGAATGACATCCACATTACACTCTCACTTGTCTCTAAGATAATCTCAAAACTTGACCCCCACAAAGCGAGCGGAGGGGACGGAATCCCAATCATAGTCTTAAAGAAATGTGCCCCTGAACTCTCCTCTGTCCTTTCTAAGATCTACAACTTCTGCATCTCTGCTTCCTGCTTTTCTGCCTGTTGGAAATCTTCCTCTGTAGTTCCTATATTAAAAAACTCTGGAGAACCCTCGGACCCCGCAAATTACCGCCCTATCAGCCTTCTTCCGATCTTTGGCAAAGTGTTCGAGGCCATTATCAACGCCGAGCTCGTTCAGCACCTCACAGAACACAGGCTCCTCTCGGACAAGCAGTATGGTTTCCGCTTCACCAGGTCTACTGCCGATATGCTAACGACCATCACCGAGTATATATACTAGGCACTCGACAGGAATGGATATCTCTAAAGCCTTGGATATCTCTAAAGCGTTCGACAGAGTTTGGCATGCTGGCCTTCTATGCAAACTGCGGAGCTATGGTATAGGTGGACAATTGTTTGAACTAATCCAGTCATTCCTATCTAACCGCACATTGAAAGTGGTGTTAAATGGACATGCCTCCCAGAGCTACCATACGAACGCGGGTGTCCCTCAAGGCTCTATCCTAGGTCCTACGCTCTTTCTGATCTACATTAATGATCTCCCCGATACCATAATATCCCAAGTAGGTATGTACGCCGATGACACCACAGTTTACTCTCGCCTCGATCAAAAATCTGGTGTGGGCGACAAAGCTAACCTTGCAGCCGATCTTGGAAAGGACCTCCAATCCGTAGTGGACTGGGGTAAGAAATGGCTCGTAAATTTTAATGCTTCTAAAACGAAGCTACTATCAATTAACCATCATAAACAACCGCACCTACCTCCCATTAGCATGGACCAGGCTATCTATCTAATTCTTTTTCTTTCTATCTATCTATCTATCTATCTATCTATCTATCTATCTATCTATCTATCTCATTCTTTTTATATCTATCTATCTATCTATCTATCTATCTATCTATCTATCTCATTCTTTTTATATCTATCTATCTATCTATCTATCTATCTATCTATCCGTGTACGAGGGTCAAGCAAAAAGATTTATGGCACATGAAAGATAGTCGTGGGTCTCATGAAACAGGGTCGGGGACAGCAGTTATTCAATGATGATGACGTGTAAGAGAAAACTCATTAAAAAAAACTGCCAAGAACCTCCTGAGACCCGGCGATACATGGCCTCATCTAAAGGTGAGACAACAAGATTACAAAGGAGGCAGATTATGTTGACGACAAGATTTTGAATCTTGAGACGTTTTTGTACGCTTTATATGCTTCTACGATAAAATTTGATGAAATTAATGAAGAAAACATTTCGTTTTTGAAGCACCATTATAGATATGACTATAGATATAGGAATTTATTCTGGC
Organism: Ascarosepion bandense; assembly: GCA_037127315.1. NCBI lineage: Eukaryota > Metazoa > Mollusca > Cephalopoda > Sepiida > Sepiidae > Ascarosepion > Ascarosepion bandense. Next base: position 1,595,121 of record JBBBDQ010001236.1, on the reverse strand, counting down.
ATCCATGTTAGAATGCACATGTTCTCTTAAAGTCTTTTACGCCTGTCTTATATGTAATTGCCTTGATATAAGTAATTGAATGCACTTGATACATAGACACATGCTTGAATGAGTCTCTTGATATAATTGTGTTCAAGGATTCTTGATAGCAGAAAGAAATTGTTCTGCGTTTCATTTGATTTTCTACTTTTTCTTTGAAATTCTCGATTGGAATTCTACAGGACGTTAATTTAATTCAGAATCGCGATAAAAAAAAAAAAAGAAAAAAATAAGACACGCTAAGTAATCGATTATACGAATATAATTAGTAATCATGAAAAATTAAATTCCTGTTTTGTGGATTTCAACGAATATGGGCAGATTTTCAGTTACAAAAGACAGAACTTATTACCTTGTCGGAGCTGATGCTTAGGATAACTGGTTTTGATCATGAAAGCCTCCCCTAGCTGAAAATTCTTTCGAGAAAACTTACTTGAATGCATGAACTTGTTAAACTGTTATTTTCTTATTGAATTGTCCTGGGTATGACGATAAACTGCATCCGGCAGCAAGACCTCTTATTCAGAGGTTGTGAGAAGCATGGAACCACCTCTTAATTGCTGTTGTTCTCAGGTCCACCCTGATCCGGAGGGGTAGCACATGTTAGGGTCCCAGCTATGGACAAATAGTTAACCCCCAAACTTGGGTCCAAATACTATGAAAGTATAAAAATAAACTTTTATAGAAATATATACATAAAAATAGACTTTTATAGAAAAATATATCTTTTTGAAGGAAAAATATTACCAACAATACATTTTTGAAGAAAATAATTATTACCATGACACATTTTTGAAGGAAGAAAATATTCTCAACACTTTTGAATATAAAACTAGGAGATATTTTCAGTTTTCTAAAATAAGAAAGAATAAAAACAAAAAAATTTGATTAAAATCTGACAAAATCTGACAATTCTCACTATAACCGAACATTAAAAAAAATACTTTAAAACCCCACCTTTTTGGCATTAAATAACCCACAGAGGTTGATATGCCATTAAACAAAACTACTCTTCTTGAACTTACACCGATCTTTCATCCGCACGCTAAATTGTTTTTGAATTTAGAACTATCTTATGCCAGTCAGGTTGCTAACCAAGACTAAAGAATACAGTCTATCATCCTGTTTAACCTGCGTAGGGAAAAGAAACGGATTCGTACCTTTCGCAATGGTATTTGAGCCGAAGAAAAGACAATGAACTTGAACAGAATTTGAAGTCGGCACGCCAATTCTATTTTTTGTGCCGATAACCATTACGCATCTCCCTCCCCATGAAACAAGGGCTTATTAATGTGAGTCACACATCTTCATGTAGTTCGTTTGACAAGATTAAAAAAAAAGGAATGGATTTTAATGCAGGAAAAATAGTTTCGTTAATCTATATAAATATTAACGATTAAACGTCATTGGATGAGACATGTACGCATGTACTTCTAAAATCAGTGAATATAACAAGCTGTTCCTAATTGAATTAGAACAACACTTTTGTTGAAATGCCTTTCTGGATATCTATTGATTATTGATTCTCTTAGATTGTTTCTTAATTTGAATCCTTTCGAATTGCTGTTCTTCCCACTGACGACTGCTTAGAAGTAGAAAACATAATCAGTCTCTGATCTTCTCTTTATCGAGTGAACTCAGTATAGATGAGAGAAAGAAGGTGAAATCGGTAAAAATAAAAGAGAGGGATGAAAAAGAGAGACAAAAGAGAAGCGTGAGAGAAGAGCGAAAGAAAGATGGTAGAAGATAAGGAGAGAAGCGGAAATGTGTGTGTGTGTGTGTGTGTGTGTGTGTGTGTGTGTGTGTGTGTGTGTGTGTGTGACGATAACCAACCAATAAATATCATAACATTGTTATCACAATATTTACGAGGTGGGTTTGCAAGAGGTTCGTGCCTGAATAGGATTCCATATAAATCGTTTCCAAATTATTATTTCATTTGATCGTTTGATTATAATCTACTGCTCATAAATATATTCTACTTTCCCCAAATATTGAACGTCTTCATTTCTTTCGATATTTTTTCCGATGGATATTTCAGGAACAATAGAATATTGAAGTAATTGAGGATGACCGAAGAAATTTCGAAAGAGAAATTGAATTATGGCGCCTTTATTGAAGTTTTTGACTCTGGAACAGATTTCTCTGAAAAAAAAAATCGATAATTGCATGCAAAATGTCTGTCATAAAAACTGGCCTTCATATGTAACGTTTAAACGCTGGATTGCAAAGAGTTGCTTGGAGAAGGAATACTTTGAACAGCTGGTCGGTTTCCGTATTTGGGCACAATGAATTGTCTAATCCAAGGGTTTTCATACATTTTAGAACCACGAGCAACTATTCATAACCACGGCTTATAGCGATCACTATTCATGACTCCAGCTTGTGGCGACCCACTATTCATGACAACAGCTTATGGCGACTCACTATTCATGACTGCAGATTGTGGCGACTCACTATTCATAACCACGGCTTATAGTGATCACTATTCATGACTGCAGATTGTGGCGACTCACTATTCATGACCACAGCTTATGGCAACTCACTATTCATGACTGCAGCTTGTGGCGACTCACTATTCATGACCACAGCTTATGGCGACTCACTATTCATGATCACAGCTTATGGCGACTCACTATTCATGACTGCAGATTATGGCGACTCACTATTCATGACCACAGCTTATGGCAACTCACTATTCATGACTACAACTTATGGCGACCCACTCAGTTTTACTGGGCATATGAAAGAATATAAAAAATATTATTTATATAAATAGGGGGAAATTAAATTTCTTTTTACAATAACGAATGATTAAATTGAGAGCATAGCCAACACTGTTTTGTCAAGTTCGTCAAAATAACATACTGTTTGATAAAACAACAGTCCTGCAATGAAAACCCGTGTCTTGAACTATCTCAACAGATAGTGTTCAATCGAAGCTAATGTGTAATTCTAAAATAACATTTTTACAACTCACTATCATTCCGCTTACGACCCACTAGTGGGTCGTGACCATACTTTGGTAAATGGTTGTCTAATCCATATTATTAAAGAAGGAATTAAAATGAAGAAAAAAAAAAAATGTGTGCAGAAGCGTTGACGATGCCCGGAAGATCTTCCCAAATAAATCTTAACCTGAAGTTTTATGTAGCAGTTGCATGAAAGGAAATTAGTTTTGCTTATCAAAAAAGAAATGTTACTGTCGATAGAAAGATTTGGTTGTCGTCTCTGTTTCTTCCGTTCTTTATTTGACATTTTCTTTCAGACAGCATCGACGGAACAGCTCTAATTCGAAACAGGAATAAATTGTTAATGTCTTCGAGTCGTTGATTTGATGATTTTTTAATCGTTTCACCCCAAGCAAGGCGGTAACGCCACTGATGTGCAGGAGGCTACATAAGAGTAAAAAGATAAGATAGGAGGAGAGTAAATAGAAAGACGAACCAGTTAGAAAGGAGCAAGAGAAGGATGAGAATACAGGTGTGATGACAGTTGCAAAGGTGGAGAGAAGGGAAAGGATATACAGGGTGATGTAGAAAGAACTAGAGTCAAGTGGTTAAGAGATGGGTATTGACATTGCATTTAAACTCCTGGAGGTTGCAGCCGTCAGGAAAGCAAGAATCTGGAAGCGAGTTCCACAGGCGGGTAGCACGAGAAAAGAAACTGATGGAGTAGAATTGTCGTCTGCATTTAGTTAATCTAACTGTGAATGGGTGGAACCCAGTTGCCAGTCTGGTTGCACGAGCAAACACCTGTGGCAGGGGCACCTGTGACTTAAGTTCGTCGAAGCAGAAGCCATGAAAATATTTATAGAACAGTCAGAGGGAAGTCACATCCCATCGGTGAGAAAATGGCTGGAGCCGAGCCGCCAAGTCGGTACCTATCACATTACTGATTCTCCTTTGGAACCTGTCAAGAACACTGAGATGAACAGCTGGTGCGCCTGATATTGTAAAAATGGTTTAGCTTTAAAACGAACTGTTTTTTTTTATTCATCATAAATGTTCGAAAAATACATATTTAAGATTGTATATAAAGCATGTATTGAAAAACCGCAGAGAATCGCTTATCGATTGTGTGGCATTTTTATTTGATGTTGTTAGTTGTTGGTGTCTTTGCTGAAATCGCGCTCAATTTTCTTCTTCGAAAGAGGCGAATAGATCAACCGTAGTTTGGATTTCTCATTATCCCCAAATCGACAATCCAATTACTTGACACTTGATAAATAAGGTGAATTCCAAAACAGTTCTATTTGGATATTCAACAACCTTTCCAAGTTTGATCCAGTTTCTCGGATTTTCTTAATTCGCAGCATTCGATAAATTTTGTTTATCTCCAAACCGGAAATTGCTTTTCTACTCCGAGTTTTAAAGTAGATTTTGAAAGGAGATATTTACATACAAGAGAGAGAGAGAGAGAGAGAGAGAGAGAGAGAGAGGGAGAGAGAGAGACGGGGGAGAGAAATATGCGTGAGAGGGAGAGAGAGAGAAAGGGAGAGAGAGAGAAATATGTGAGTTGAAAATATTCGTGAGAGAGAGAGAGAGAGGGGGATAGAGAGAAACGTGTGTTGAAAATATGCGTGAGAGAGAGAGAAAGAGGGAGAAAGAGAAATATGTGTGCTGAAAATATGCGTGGGAAGAGAGAGAGAGAGAGAGAGAGAAATATGCGTGTTGAAAATATGCATAAGAGAGAGAGAAAGGGAGAGAGAGAAATATGTGTGTTGAAAATATGCTTGAGAGAGAGAGACAGGAAGAGAGCGAAAGGGGGAGGAGAGAGAGAGAGAAATATGCGTGAGAGGGAGAGAGAAAGGGAGAGAGAGAAATATGCGTGTTGAAAATATGCTTGAGAGAGAGAGACAGGAAGAGAGAGAGGGAGAGGGGGAGGGGAGAGAGAGAAATATGCGTGAGAGGGAGAGAGAAAGGGAGAGAGAGAAATATGCGTGTTGAAAAGATGCGTGAGAGAGAGAGAGAAATATGTGTGTTAAAAATATGCGTGAGAGAGAGAGGGAGAAAGAGAAATATGTGTGCTGAAAATATGCGTGGGAAGAGAGAAAGAGAAATATGCGTGTTGAAAATATGCATAAGAGAGAGAGAAAGGGAGAGAGAGAAATATGCCTGTTGAAAATTTGCTTGAGAGAGAGAGAGGAGGAGGAGGAGAGAGAGAAAGGTTTTGAAAATATACGCGAGAGAGAGAGAGAGAGAGAGAGAGAGAGAGAGAGAGATAAAAATGCGTGTTGAAAATATGCGTGAGAGAGAGAAAGGGAGAGAGAGAAATATGCGTGTTGAAAATGTATGAGAGAGAGAGAGAGAGAGAGAGAGGGAGGGTGCGAGAGAAATATGTGTGTTGAAATTATGCGTGAGAGAGAAAGAAATATACTTGTTGAAAATATGCGCGCTCGTGTGTGTGTGTGTGTGTGTGTGTGTGTGTGAGAGAGAGAGAGAGAGAGAGAGTGGGTGGGGGGAGAATCGCACATGAGAAAAGTAATAGTCTGCTTGTCAGTTCCGTAACCCTTTGGAAAAAGTTCGTTTCTCTTTTGGAACTCCTTGAACATGAGCTAAGAATCAAATTTAGCTATTCACATCCCTATATACACGTACACATAAGATCTCTCTCTCTCACACACATACACAAATAAACACAAAAACACGCACTTATACAAAATCGTACACACACACACACACACACACACACACATGCATATTTTCAATTCAACTGTCAGAATCTGGATATTTAATAATTTTCGATTAAATATACTAAAATCTATAACAATACTGATTGATCGATAGATGATAATAAGTTTATTTACTAATCTTACCTTAGTTCGATACAAGGCAATAGTAACTAAAGGGCAGATCTAACACAGTTCACTTACGCGAGACGTATGCACTCCTTTAACGCAAAATTATTTTAAAAACAATCTTGCTGATGACTCGCCACCATTCTGATAGAACGTAAGGCACCCTTTTGATATTTATCGCATTAAATCGCGATCTTATGGAATAATTGCTGCATTGTTTTATTTTCTTGACGATGTTCTGAATCCTTAACGACATCGAAAGAAATTTCATTATAAGAGACACTCAGAAGTGCGACAGTGCCTGTCATGCTATTGTGGAGAGGTAACCAGCTTTATCGAACCAGGAAGAAGAAGCACTTACAATAGAATCTCGAGAAAAAAAAAATCGTATTCGTGAAACGAGATTCCTTATACACTTCAGTATCAAGCCAGCCATATTTGAAATTAACGCTCGAAATATCTTTAAGACGCATTGCGAATTGTTACTGAATTGACGGGCTTTCACTTTCCTACCAAATAAAAATGAATATTTCTTCATTTCTGCTGTAAATAAAAGTGTCGTGTTTCATGATAACAGCGGAATAGGACATGGCTTACATGATCGAGTGTTGTCAACTGGAATCAATGACTATTCAACGTGGCTGTATTCAAACTGAGAAGAGAGGACACCTTTATTTTATAATGCCTAGATGAAGATGACTATAGAAGATCAGTCAGTTAAGTGTCATACTTGAAACACACTTGGGTGATCTCGTCTCTCTCGAGACATGAATGACTGGGTAGAAGATTATCCCGCAGTAGGTTGCCATTACTTTCTGCGGTAGACTGGTTGTCAGCCAAGGCTATTGAACCCAATCTGTCCTGTTATTTGACTCATAGCTAGAGGGAGAAGAGATGTATTATATTATTACGTAGCAATTAGTAGGAAATGAGTTTATTACTTCATAACAATAGAAAACCTATCCCCCACTTTATGACCAGTCGAAGCCGTAATCATGATTCCTATTCAGTCAGTCAGTTAAGCGCCATACGTGATACATGCTTGGGCGATCATGTCTCGAAAGAGACATGACAGACTGGACAGAGGATTATCCCGCAGTAGGTTACCATTACTTTCTGTGGTAGACTGGTTGCCAGCCTATAAAACCTTATTTGTCCTGTTATTTAATCCATAACTGGAGGGAAGAGACGGATTAATACCTTTCTCAAGGGTATTTGCGCGTAAGTGAATGCAAGGAATCCAACTGGAATTCGAACTCGGCTCCCCAATTTCTCGTTCAGAGCCGATATCCTCTGCACCACAACGCACATATAAAAGGTAATATTCCTTAATGCTAACTTTTTATTTGATTCAACAATGGAAAAAATTGTTAAAAAGAATCTGAATGCATTTTCCCCCAGGAGAAAAGAGACAAATCCTTTTCTGCTTACGAAATCAGTCGGTTAATTGCCATACACGCTAGGGCGATCCTGTCTTTTTCGATCCATAACTGACTAGGCCGAAGATTTTCCCGAAGTAGGTTGCCATTTCTTTCTCTGATAGACTGGTTGCTAACAAGGCTACAGAACCAGATATGTCCTGCTATTCAAGCCGTAGATGGAGAGAAAAGAAATGGATTCATACCTTTCCCAGGGGTACTGGTGCGTAAGTGAATTAAACGAATTCGACTGAAATTCGAACTCGGCTCTCCGATTTCTCGTTCCGAGCCGATATCCATGACGCAAATAAATTGATATTAAAAAGAAATAAATTTCCCACGTTCCTTTTATTAGTTGTGAAAAATCCTTTCTTCCTCCAAATTATCAAATTACAAGGACAGACTGAAGTTGAAAATTACAGAAAATTATTTATTAAGTCAGTCGGTTAAGTGCCATACGTGATACACGCTTGGGCGATCATGTCCCGAAAGAGACATGACTGACTGGACAGAAGATTATCCCGCAGTAGGTTGCCATTACTTTCTGCGGTAGACTGGTTGCCAGCCATGGCTGTAGAACCCAATCCGTTCTGTTATTTGACTCATAGCTAGAGGGAGAAGAGATGTATTATATTATTACGTAGTAATTAGTCGAGGATCAGTTTATTAGTTTATAACAATAGAAAACCTATCCCCCACTTTATGACCAGCCGAAGCCGCAATCATGATTCCTATTGGCAGTCAGTTAAGTGCCATACGTGATACACGCTTTGGGCTATCATGTCCCGAAAGAGACATGACTCTCTGGGCAGAAGATTATCCTGCAGTAGGTTGCCATTATTTTCTGCGGTAAACTGGTTGCCTGCCAAGACTATAAAACTTAAATATGTCCTGTTATTTAATCTATAACTGGAAGGAAGAGACGGATTAATACCTTTCCCAAGGGTATTTGCGCGTAAGTGAATGCAAAGAATTCAACTGAAATTCGAACTCGGCTCCCCGATTTCTCGTTCCGAGCCGATATCCTCTGCACCACAATGCATATTTTTAAGTAGTAGAATCATAAATGAAATCTCGAAGAAGCGAAAAGAAATCATCTCAAAATGATGTTATGAATTCTTTTTTTCCCCTTTCATTCTTTTTACAAAATTAAAATTGATTCCGTTTACTTGCAGTAACCGACCTTTTCCCAAGGTTTTTCGACATCGCTTTATTTATCATATTCTTAGACACATTTCCCTCAATTCTATCTTGGCACAATGGTTGCCTAGAACATCATTTCTTGCCTTCTGCTTCGGGCCCACAGTTACACTTAACCTTATTGGTGACCACCTCCTTTTCTGGTTTGGCCTTCTAGATCGACACATTTCAACGTTAGGCAATCCCATGTCTCCACTAAAGGAGATGCAATAGAAAGGCTTCAAAGAGACGATTAATAGGTGCGGTGACATTAATTATGATAAATGATAACGAATTAAATAAGCTTACCATAAATTAGAAATAAAATATATATCATGTTCGATCATCGTTTAGTAAAGATCAAATCGTGTTTACCGCAATTGCTGAAGACACTATGACAAAGACTTGAACATTAAAAAAATAAAGAATATGAAATAAACGCAAATAAAATTCAAAGAATAATCGAAGACTTCAAATGTGGAACTTTTTCACACGTTGTAGATATTGACGAAACCCCCAGAGGAGAATCCGTTCTAGTTAAAAGAGGGCATCTACTTGATTATAACCACAAACAGAATTACTTGCTTTCCCGACAGCTACAATCTCCAGGAGTTTAAATGTAAGGTCAATAGACACCTCCTATCACACTAACTTGCATCTATTCTCCCAACACTCTCACCATCTACCCAACCCTCATTTTCGGTATCCTTACCCGTCTATCACCCTCCTTCTGACATTTCTTATATCTAACCATCCTTTCTCGCCACTTTCCCCTCTATGTCACCCCCTGCGCAATAGTGGCAGTGAAATGCCTTGCTCGGGGTGAAACGATTATATATATATATATATATATATATATATATATATATAAATTCGTTTTAATTTTAAAACAATCTAAGTATATATACACCAACTTCGCTTCGGACAGTTCGGCAAAGAAATTGTAGGATTTTTGGATATCACCAACGTCACAGAGAGAAAATAAATGCTGTTATTTTGATAGACGCTTTCAATAAAAAAATAGAGACAAGATGGAGAGCTTATATTAAGAAATTCATGAGCATGGTAGAGAAATGAAAGAGGCGAAATCTTTGTCAAGTTTTTGTAAAATGATATTTATAAATCCATGTTTTTTAAAGTACCGTAAAGAAACCTTGAAAAGTTCAAATAGAGAATCATGGCGTCATAATTACCGACAAAGCCAATTCCGTTAAGCAGGAAACTATAATAAGCAAAGTCATTATTAAAGATGTTTCCAAAATGGTAGCATTCAGAGTCAATTTGACCTTAAAATTAGGAAAAACAAAATGCTTCTCAGTAAAAAAAAAAAAGAAGCCCTTCTTTAATACGAATATCATATAATATTATATAGAATATAATATAAAAGAATATCATCGGATTTCTAGTAGAAACCAAGAAAAGGTACCCACCTTTGTAGAATGACAGAAACATCAGAAAATATGAACAATAAATTGGGAACAATGACTGGAAAATAGCAGAGAACAGGATAAACAAAAAGAAATGAAAAAGGCAAACGAGATGATTCAAAATTGACACTCGTGTTGATGAAAAGTGTGTGGATTGTGGTGCAGTGGATATCGGCTTGGGGCGAGAAATCGGGGAGCCGAGTTCGAATTCCAGTTGAATTCCTTACTTTTACTTACGCGCAAATACCCTGGGGAATGGTATTAATCTGTCTCTTCCCTCAAGTTATGGGTCAAATAACAGGACATATTGGGTTCTATAGCCTTGGTGGCAACCAGTCTACCGCAGTAAGTAATGGCAAACTACTGCTGGATAATTTTCTGCTCAGTCAGTCATGCTTGGGCGATCATGTCTCGAAAGAGATATGACTGACTGGGAAGAAGATTATCCAGACAGGGGAAAGCAACGGATAACATATTTGAAGGACCTAATCAGGTAGATGATGGAATGAGGATTGTATGGTGTAACAGGAGAAGGTGTGCTCAGAGCCACCAAGGATAGGGAAACGTGGAAGGCCATGATCGCCTACGTCCTGAAGGGACAAGGCACATAGAAGAAGAAGATAAGCTAACACGCACTTGAGACTTATGATTTTAAATCCAACTAATAATTGCTGTTCTCAGGCGTTGAATGGGAAAAACATACACTTAACTTTTATTCTTTCGTTTTTGTTCATCCCAATATTTTGTTTTTTTCTTTCTTTCTTTCTTTCTTTCTTTTACTTTTCCTTGTCCATGTTTATTCTTTCTTTCTTTCTTTCTTTCTTTTACTTTTCCTTGTCCAAGTTTATTCTTTCTTTCTTTCTTTCTTTCTTTCTTTCTTTCTTTCTTTCTTTACTTTTCCTTGTCCACGTTTATTCTTTCTTTCTTTCTTTCTTTTTCTTTTCCTTGTCCAAGTTTATTCTTTCTTTCTTTCTTTCTTTCTTTCTTTCTTTCTTTTACTTTTCCTTGTCCACGTTTATTCTTTCTTTCTTTCTTTCTTTCTTTCTTTTACTTTTCCTTGTCCAAGTTTATTCTTTCTTTCTTTCTTTCTTTCTTTCTTTTACTTTTCCTTGTCCAAGTTTATTCTTTCTTTCTTTCTTTCTTTCATTCTTTTTCTTTTCTTCTTATTCTTTTTTTCTTTCTACTAATTTCGCCCTTTAATTTTGTTTGTTTGTTTCTTTGTTTCTTTCTTTCATTCTTTTTCTTTTCTTCTTATTCTTTTTTTCTTTCTACTAATTTCGCCCTTTAATTTTGTTTGTTTCTTTGTTTCTTTGTTTCTTTCTTTCATTCTTTTTCTTTTCTTCTTATTCTTTTTTTCTTTCTACTAATTTCGCCCTTTAATTTTGTTTCTTTCTTTCTTTCTTTCTTTTACTTTTCCTTGTCCAAGTTTATTCTTTCTTTCTTTCTTTCTTTCTTTCTTTCTTTCTTTTACTTTTCCTTGTCCACGTTTATTCTTTCTTTCTTTGTTTACTGAGTTTGTCTTTTTGCATCTTTTCCTGTTTCTGTGTTGCTTTCATTGAATTTGATGAAATATGTCAAACTGAAAGCAAATGCTTTTACTCTAATACAACCAAGAAAGGTCAGTCAGTTAAGTGCCATACGTGATGTCTCGAAAGAGACATGATCGCCGAAGAAAGGTACTTAACTCAAAATCCTCTCTCCCTTATTCCGCTATCACTCTTCTTGTCTTAATCTTGATATTAATCTGATTTTATAGACTCTGAGAACAGTAACTAGAAATCCCCGAAAGCAATTGGTTCTAAAATAAAATTATGACTACGCAGATAAAGTTACTGCAAATTTGCCGAAAAGAATTTGGCAGTACTTATTACGATCTTTAAGAAGACTTTAGTTTTGATTCCAAGATCTACACTTATTACAAAGATACGTCGGTATTAAGAAACGATAGGCGATAATATTTTTTATTCTCGTGTTGTTCTTTAAAACACTTTAACCAGAAGTTTCTTGAATTCATAGTGGTAGGGAAGACATTCTAAATTTTCGAAAATATTTTATTGGATAGATATAGGAATATGTCGAGAACGGAATAAAGGATTGCCCTGAAACGGTGCACATTTTCTCCTGGTGACCGCTATTTAAATATAAATTCGAAAGGAACACATTAAAAGAAGTTCAATGAAGTCATATGCCGTAGAGAAGCTCGGTGGAAATGTCATTTGTTTTTGTGTCTGCATTTGAAAATGTACTTTCATCTTTCGTTTAGCCGTTTAAAGGTGGAAATGTGATTATTGTAATTTTCTTCCTTAGCAAATGGAAAATTTTTGAGGCCTTGGAAGTTGGCACTGTTTATTTATTTCAAGTGTTTATTTTAAAAATTTTGAACCTTTGCTGTGAGGTCAGAACATCGCTTGACAGTAAAACTGACAGTGACGAGAAGTGTTGATTCCGATGTTCACACGAAGACACACATGAAGACACACATGAAGACACACACGAAGACACACACGAAGACACACACGAAGACACACGAATTACTGGATAATTTGCAATTAATTTTCTCAAATTCAAATAAACTTTCAATTACACCTTGTATCCGAGTGATGCACTGAAAATTATACCTCAGAAACTGTAAAGGGGAAAATGACATTGTTGGATAGAAATATATCTAAACTTATTTATAAATGGAACTTTGTGTATGTGTGTGTCTGTGTGTCTGTGTGTCCGTTACCTATAGACTCCGAAACGGCTGAACCGATTTTCTTGAAAATTTACACAGTTGTACTATAAGCGTCTGCGAGTGTTCTTTGTTAGGTTTTGTGTTGAGATACCCCCGATAAATATCGAAAATTGATAATCGAAAAAATCGGGTTATAGAAGGAGTGGTTTGATTTTAATCAAATTTGATACACTCATAGACAAAGACATAAGAAACGATATTCAAAAGTTTCAAGGTTGCAGTTCTTACAATAATGCAGAAAATCGATAATATATATATAAAAAGGCAAGATGTTTGTGCGTGTGTATCTGTTTCTGTCTGTATGTCCTTTATACAAATCCACAATTTTTATCTGATTCTCACCAAACTTCACACAAATATTCTTTAGACTGAGCTCCAGGACCATGGATTAGTTTTAAAGCTTTCATTACACCCGAGCAACGCCGGGCTATACTGCTAGTTGTCAATAAAACAAACTCAAAATAACTGCTAATTTTCGACATTCACCACAAATGCAGATGCATTCTGGTCAGCGATGAACAAAATTATAAATGCAGATCTCCTAAACTAACTTGTCAGACACATCAATGTAACCATTAGTGAGACACATTACCCGCCGCCTAACTGTACTCACATTCCCTGCTTGCTTCACGCAGACATTCAAAATAAGAAAATTTTCCGCATGAATGAATTCTGTTATATACATCTGCTTTCTGTACATTTTATGACAGTCACTATTTTGCCAAATTGTTGCTCAGATATCATCTGTGACAAGGTAAATATATTGTAGCTAACTAGTAAAAACATTCTACATCTACTAACATACAACCAATATATGCCTATGACATAATGGGTCAACATAATACGAGGCATAATGTTCGAAGCACCATATATATATATATATATATATATATATATATATAGCGGCGGAACAAAACAAGATAAAATCGTCGCTGATGGTAGATGTTTTTGTGTTAACGTACTTGTAACTTCTCTGAAGATGGCTCATGTCAGCCGAAAGCTTAGAACCAAATTAATAAAAAATTATCCAAATGTTGGAGAATTTTTGTCTTTATTTTCAACTGAAACTAATGCCAAAATACGATGTTTAGAACGGCTCATGATTAAACATAATAGACATTCATTGTCTCTTATATTTAACAGTATATGTTTAGAAAATTATTTGCTGCCTCGATACACTAAATACACACACACACACACGCACATATATATATATATATATATATATATATATTACTTCAAAGTAATATATATATTTATATAGTACTTGGAAGAAACACACACACACACACACACACACACACACACACACACACACACACACACACACATATATATATTACTTCGATTGCTACCTATGAAGTCTAAAGTATCATAATTTAACGATTACACCCTCACGCCCCCTACACACACACACACACACACACACACACACACACACATATATATATATATATATATATATTCAAAATATATGGTTAATAATTTTATATATATATATATATATATATATATATATATTAGTCATTCACATGTAAGCCTGTTTCGCTGTATCACAGCTCATCAGCGTGGCTAGACACATCCATTTGCCTACGGCCGGGATGGAAATATATATATATATATATATATATATATATATATATATATATATATATATGTCTGTGTGTGTGTATGTGTGTGCGTGTGTATGTGTTCCTTCGATTATAATCTATGAGAATCTAAAATTTCAGAAGTGAACGGCCATGCTACCCAGGCATAAGATTTAATTATAGTCGCGGAGGTTCGTGCAGAAGCAGCCGTGCCTTTTGGTGGGACTTATAAGAGAGGCATGGCTGTACGGTTTATTACAATGTCTCCAAACCGTCCACATCTTGTTTTATTGCTGCTGTGGCGAAACTCCGTCGCCTATTTTTTGTTGTGGCATGTTAAGGCTCGGAAGTAAGACACTGCAGCAAGATGTTAGGTTCAAAGAGTGTATTAGAACAATAGAACATATATGCAATAATGAGTGTTAGTAATCAGCAGATAGAAGTGTAAGTTTGAACGGTATAGTTACACTGCGTCTCAACTGTCTCTCAACTGCCTCACAGCTGCCTCTCCGGAAGTAACGCAGGTTAGGAAGAGTCCATTTCTATAGATTATTTCCAAGCCGCATTCACCCTAGTCAGGTTGAGCCGGCTTTCTTCTCGATGGAGAATGTTTCATTGGGATTTGATTAAGGGCAGGGTCCCAAGTCCTACCCTGTTATTTAACCCATAACAGGAGGGAAGGGACAAATTAATACCTTTCCCAAGGGTACCAGTGCGTAAGTGAATGCAGGGTGTTCAATTGGAATTCGAACTCGGCTCACCGATTTTTCTTTCCGAGCCGATATCCACTGCACCACGACGCACAACCGTCAATAAACGCTTACAGCACCTGGTATTCCCAAGCGATAACTCATCTAAGTACTGACCAGGCTCAACGTTGCTTAACTTCAATGATCGTGTGAGAACCGGTGAATTTCTATAGTTAGCGAACCATAACAATTGCTCTGTGTTTAAGCTCTCCAGCATAATACTAAAACGCAAGGACTGAACATCTACTTAAAGATTAACCACCTTGGAAAAAAACAAGGCAAGAGAGCGCTTCTTGATTAGATAAGCTAACACGTAGCTATAGGGTTCATGCTTTCGCCAAGATCATTAACGCCAATCGAATAAAACAGAACCAAATCGAATTTGATTGCATTTTTCTCACCGATAGCCTTTATACTAGCCCCATATCAATTTATGATTTGAAATTATCAAGAAAGATTTTAAACAATCCTCTTCCAGATAAACAAACCTAACATCAGATGTTTTTAAATATCTTCTTGGTCGGGTCGGGTCAATAAATTTTCAACATTACCTCGTATATTATTTTAGGGTTTTGTTATATAAACTTGACATGCGAAATGCATCAAAGCTTGCATCTGCAGGCATGAAAAAGTATTAAAGATTTTATGTAAAGGCTGAAAAGTAGAGAGAGAAATAGAGTTCGTATGTGTGTGTGTGTGTGTGTGTGTGTGTGTGGGAGAGAGAGAGAGAGAGAGAGAAAGAAAGGCAAGTGTAAAAAGCGAAAACAGAAAGAATAAAAAAGAGACTGACCAATGGGAAACGTTGACCAGATTTTCCAATGACACTTTTTATTTCCTCCAATCTACAACAAAATCCATAAATAACAGAAAAATCCACCGCTGTTCAGCGACATTTCTTACCAAAGAAACTATCAGTTACTCCGTCCATGTCTGAAAGCAACACTGTTTAGTGATTAAGGCGAAAGGTCCCTACTTTCTACGATTACCAGTCAACAATAATTGCCCTTTTGTCAGAAATATTTGATGCAAATTCTGCTGGTAGTTAAGGAGAGAGTCATCTGTCCAAGTCACCGAACAAGTACTCTCTTCTCTGTCAAGCATTGTACATTATGGTATGCCAGTAACAAGACCTTGGGCAAAACTGAAGAGTTTAGAAACGTGCTATAAAAGGCACGTCGTGGTTGATCGATTCACAGGTGATCTTGATGTTTTGTTTCTACTTACCCCGATTATTAACGGACAGATCATTCGTTGATAATAATATGATGAACAACTTTTGACGGTGGGATATTGAAGTATTTCCATGCCCAAGTAGAAAAACGGAATTTGTCACTTAACAAAAATCGACTGGGATGCAAGAAAATCTCGAATCAAATAAATTTCCCAATTTCCATTGACGGAGAGACAATTCGTTGATTAAAATCTCATTAGCTGAACATCGGTCTGCTTCGACTTGGATGTCCATGCGAATTTCCGGATCGTGATGCTGAAAATATTGTTCGATAAGCGATGGAAAGGTCAAGGAGAAAATACATAGAGAATTTTGGATGAAGTCGGAATTTTGGATGAAGTCGGAAGAGATAAGTAATGGCTCTTATTCTCAAACACTAAAAGGAAAGCTCAACTGCTGAAGAGCACTTGGAAAATTGCTTGTCTTTCTGGAATTCCGTGATGTAGTCCGATGAGAATAAATTAAAATATTTGGTCAACATTTAATTCGGAATGTACTTAGAGAGAGAGAGAGAGAGAGAGAGAGAGAGAGAGAGTGTGTGTGTGTGTGTGTGTATGTGTTCTTTCTAGCCTGACTGTAAATTTTATTGAGGTTTCATAATGATACGGGGCTGCTTTCCCTTAAAGTTAGCAAGATGTTGAGCCTATCAGCAGGAGAGTAATCCTAATCGCACGATTTAAGCGATAACGGAATATTGTTACGTGTTCAAATGTAACAAAAGAAAAAAAAAATATATAATTAACCAAAACTCAGAGTTAAAAATCTCATACAAATATTTAATTTACGATAAACACAAAAAGATATATTACGGAAATTAACGAAGATTAACGAAACTTGGTTATAAACAACCGACAATTTGAAATGATTTGTTTGAACATTATTTTTGATCGATACTCATATTTAAGTAGCTATTGTTTTTTTTTAATTAAACAGTATTATATATTTATATCTACTGGCCTGATTATTTACGATAAATTTTTATTACGAAAATGTGTAAAAATGTGTGTAAAAATGCCTGCCGAGTAATAAAAATTTATCGTAAATAATCAGGCCAGTAGATATAAATATATAATACTGCTTAATTAAAGAACAAAACAGAATATCTACTTAAATATGAGTATCGATCAAAAATAATGTTCAAACAAATCATTTCAAAATGATATATATATATATACAAAATTTACAATGTTGTGCATTCAAAACAGAAACGTAGAGTATACTACTAGCAGTCGAAGTGTTACGAAGGGGAAGGAAGAGTCAGTATCTTTACTTAGTTAAGGGAGCGAAGAAGTTTAAGTGCTATACTTTTTGGAAATCCTCAAATATGTATATAAAGAATAATTATTAGTTTGGTCAATGAAAGAGTCAAAAATATATATTTGCTCATATAGTTCCATGAGGTTCTCTTTCAGGTTTTAGTTGGTCGGCAACTTTTCTTAGAGATTCTTTCGACTGGATATAAATCCTTGAATGAAAGCCGGTGTTGATAATGTCAGCAAATCCTTTTAACAACTAACTACTCTCTTCCCCAAACCTCGTTTTATAGGCGCTAACACCTAATTTGCATATTCTAGAATCTTTTAGAATTCTCTCGATTTTACTGTAACATTCTGGCATCTTCCAAAACGTTCTGTTCCTAATTTCTCTATTTTTACGACTACTTCATGAATTCAGACTTTTTTGTAATAACAAGTAAGATTGAATAGAGTCCCTTACTGTAACTTTTTAGACATTATTAATATTATTTTTATATATAAATACATCCTCGTAGCAATATTTGCAGTGGGATATTAAAGTTATGAAATGGACAAGTCAGTTTCTAGAGTGAATTTCCAACGAGAACTGATGGCGATAACAAACAATTAGAGTCGAAAAGAGGATTGTAAGAATCCTTATTAAAAGTGATTTGTCAAGAGAAATGGATGAAAATATAAAGGGAAATATGCAGAAATGTGGTCGTGTCGTGTGCGAAGAGTTCGCAAGCTATTATTGCCTGTAAAGGTGGTGTGACCAAATATGAAATTATTTTTCAGAATAAATTCGATATTTGTTATTTATTAATTTCTGAACTAAACTATTCAATATTTAATTTTGTTTCAATATTTCGGGTTTTATTTTATTTTATTTTTTCATTTTTTCGAATTAATATTTTTCTAAATTTGAACAATTTCGAAGCACTATAAGTTCGTTAAAATAAATATATTGCAATGTACCAGATATTTTATGCAGTCTGTGTGTGTGTGTATATGTGTGTGTTTGAGAGAGAGAGAGAGAGTGAGAGAGAGAGAGAGAGAGAAATAAAGAGATCGTAATCTAATTTAAGATATGGGAAGTTTCTTAATCGTAAATCAAGAAGATGACTGGAATAAGACTTGCGTGTGAATTTCTTTTTCAAAAACTCAGTCGGTACTCTTGTCTAGGGCCAGAGTAAATGTGAGTTCTGTCGAGATTAAAAAATTTCGCTGACACTCCTGCCTACGATCAGAGCCTCTTCACTCAACCTTTTTGGTTCTATTTTCTAGTCTTTCACGCAAGGGTCATGAGAGGAACCCGATACTAGTTATTCTGGTTTTGACTATGACTCCTTCGTGACAGTAGCCGGGGCGATTTTGTTACTGACCATTTGTAATCTATGAGCACCCCACATTAAACCGACCATTGCCATACCCTACTAGTGGAAGGGTAAATTAAATACAGAATCAGGGTTCCTTTACTCTGCTTTCCGATTCGGATCCTAGTATTATATCTGTTTTTCTTCTGTCGTGTTCCTGCCTTCGAGAAATTGATGGCTTTGTAATGAGGCAAACCTAGTTCCGGAGGTTCCAAACCAGCACTTCCCTCAATTTACTAATGAGAGTGGAGTGGTGGATACTGAAGCCAGGGTGACAGTGATCTCTTGAGGTCGGGGTAGGTTTGCCCTTTTGCACACGGACGGGTATTGCACGTTATACTGACCATACGTCACATCCTACTTCCATGGAGAGTTAAGTAAACATGGGATCAGTGTAGTAACTGTTCGGACTTTGGTTCTGAATTATGTTACGTATACATAAGTCTTTGTGATTTTTAGCATCAACTTTTTGGCTGGTACAAATTTGATTATAAAAGACAAACATAACATATATTTTTTGGTTCGCCTTTTCCTGCTAGCACCATTTTAAAGTCAAGATCAGAATGGAAAAGTTACGACTCTCTTCAGAATTTGGTAAAAGGTGGGTGAGTCTTGTGCGCATCTGTGGAATGAAAGGAGTCGACAGAGTGGCATTTTGATGCTGATTAGGCATCAGGATATTGAGGATTAAGTATTTGAACATTGTCACCTCTGCCCATAATAGATTATTTTTAAGTGTTTTTTAGACGCCTTGTTAAACTTAGCTAGGGTATGAATAGTCATTAGACCTTTTTTATGTCCACATGTTTTTAATATAAGTCCCTAACCCCTCCCCATTAGATGACCAGAGATGCGGGGAACTTTTCGTTTTTCAAGTGTGTTTTTCGTCTTTGCTGTCGTGTTTAGATGAGTGTATATATATGTATGTATGTTTGGTTGAATGAATGGTTTATTTATTTTCGTACTGTATAAATTTCGCCTAGTCAACTGATATTTTTGTCAGAGTAAAGGATGTTTTTTTATTACTAACACCATTTTGTTTACTGACTTGTAAATAGCATTATGCATTATATAGATCAGGGGTCAGCAACCTTTTGGAGAGTGAGGGCCAAAAAAGCTATGTAAAATCATGGAGGAGGGACAAACAGCTATGGCTCCAGTGTTATGGAGAAGAACCATGTTATTAAATATGTAAATAATTTTTCTATGTGTGTTAAAAAAGCAAGGATTCAATATAATTTAATATCTGACGGGAATTTTGTTTAAAATATAGTACATCTTAAAAATAAATGTTTCATAAATCAGTACTGAAAGAAATCCATTAAAATCGGTTAAAAAAACTGTTTTATATTCATTCAAAAGTGCCCACTCACAGAAAAAGTGAAAATGAAGCTGATTTTGGCGATTCCTATGAATAAAAAATAAAGATAAAACACATTCTCCAGATAAAAAGAAATAATGTTTTCAATTTCGACGCAATATATTCAGACTATCAGCTGTCACTTTGGTTTGGTTTACATATATTTATAATGTGTCCAGAGTAAGGTAGATTCACTCGAGGGCCGGATATGGCTCACTGGCCGGACAAGATTCACTCAAGGGATGGATGTGGACCGCGGGCCGGGGGTTGCCGACCGCTGGTATAGATGTTTATCAGGGTTTTCAGTTTTCAAGTTGTTATTCTCCACTCCCCACTGACAAATTGTACATATGGGACTAGTGAGGATTTCATAGCGTCTTTGAGGTATTATGGTTCAAGAATGGTAAGGAAGAAGTAAGAATGGTATAGTAAGAATGGTAAGGAAGAAGTAAGAATGGTATAGTAAGAATGGTAAGGAAGAAGTAAGAATGGTATAGTAAGAATGGTAAGGAAGAAGTAAGAATGGTATAGCAAGAATGGCAAGGAAGGAGTAAGAATGGTATAGTAAGAATGGTAAGTAAGAAGTAAGAATGGTATAGTAAGAATAGTAAGGAAGACGTAAGAATGGTATCGTAAGAATGGTAAGGAAGAAATAAGAATGGTAAGTAAGAAGTAAGAATGGTATAGTAAGAATGGTAAATAAGAAGAAAGAATGGTATAGTAAGAATGGTAAATAAGAAGAAAGAATGGTATAGCAAGAATGGTAAGTAAGAAGTAAGGATGGTATAGTAAGAATGGTAAGGAAGAAGTAAGAATGGTATGGTAAGAATGGTAAGTAAGAAGTAAGAATGGTATAGTAACAATGGTAAATAAGAAGTAAGAAAGGTATAGTAAGAATGGTAAGTAAGAAGTAAGAATGGTATAGTAAGAATGGTAAGGAAGAAGTAAGAATGGTATAGTAAGAATGGTAAGGAAGGAGTAAGAATGGTATAGTAAGAATGGTAAGGAAGAAGTAAGAATGGTACAGTAAGAATAGTAAGGAAGACGTAAGAATGGTATCGTAAGAATGGTAAGGAAGAAGTAAGAATGGTATAGCAAGAATGGTAAGGAAGGAGTAAGAATGGTATAGTAAGAATGGTAAGTAAGAAGTAAGAATGGTATAGCAAGAATGGTAAGGAAGGAGTAAGAATGGTATAGTAAGAATGGTAAGTAAAAGTAAGAATGGTATAGCAAGAATAGTAAGGAAGACGTAAGAATGGTATCGTAAGAATGGTAAGGAAGAAATAAGAATGGTAAGTAAGAAGTAAGAATGGTATAGTAAGAATGGTAAATAAGAAGAAAGAATGGTATAGTAAGAATGGTAAATAAGAAGAAAGAATGGTATAGCAAGAATGGTAAGTAAGAAGTAAGGATGGTATAGTAAGAATGGTAAGTAAGAAGTAAGAATGGTATAGTAAGAATGGTAAGGAAGAAGTAAGAATGGTATAGTAAGAATGGTAAGGAAGAAGTAAGAATGGTATAGTAAGAATAGTAAGGAAGACGTAAGAATGGTATCGTAAGAATGGTAAGGAAGAAATAAGAATGGTAAGGAAGAAGTAAGAATGGTATAGTAAGAATGGTAAGTAAGAAGAAAGAATGGTACAGTAAGAATGGTAAGTAATGGTACCATAAAGAATGGTAGGTAAGGAGGTGATGTTTTGGTGCAAGGAATATTGTATAGCTTCCTTGAGTCAGCGATGGTGGCTAGCTAAAATATTTTAAAACATGTGGAAACCAATTTTTCCCATCCCGATTTTTCGCCTTGCGCCACATCTTTTGTGTATTAAACGAAAATAAATATCAGTTCCCTTTTCCTGCTTATGTATTAAAGTGTGGTGATACCGAGCAAAGCTAGGGACCGGATGTTTGCCCTCGGAGGACCAGAAAGCAAATGACCAAAACTGGTCTTTGCGCACTCGGCTCCACGCATATGTTCCGGCAGAAAACCAAAAATTAATAAATATCAAATTCCTGTTCGCTAGCCTACGCGAATTTTATTTATCGCCCAATGGGAAGCCCAGAATTAAATACGGGTGTGAATTCCCAAATGACCTGCTGGACCCACAAAGACGAAATAAAAAGCCGACACAGGACGCATCGCCAATTGAGAAAGTACGAGCGTAATTAGCACATCACTTGACCTCATTAAGCGATCTACTATGCTCGCCTCGCCTTCCCCTCTCACCTTCTTCTTCGCTGTCCCCTGAGCTACTTACCTGATCTACAGAGCGGAGACATCAAAGACATTCCTAACTGACAAACGCTCCCACATACATACGCACAAACTCTCTTTTCGGCATTTACTGCTATAAACATTTTAACGTCCCTTGAACCCATTCTAAAGACATTACTTTATTTGTAAAAAAAAAAGCTTAATTGATATCTGTGTATAAATAAATGTTGTTTCTATACTCAATTTGATTTTCTTTCTATCATACTTCTGTATAATTTCAAGATCAATGTTTTAAATTTCGTCGTAGTTTCAATAATTTTGTTTTGTTTTAAGAAAATTTCTGGGTAATATCCTGATTTTTCATTCGGAAGTTGAAGAAAAATATTTGAAGATATCAATAGGTAGAAACAACTGAAAGTTGAGGAAGAATTCAGATTTTTAAATTTTTCAAGAAAGAAAAGGTTATAAACAAGCGAAATAGGAACTGGCATTCCCATTCAACCAAAGAAAAACAAATATAACAATATAATCGACCATAGATTTGAGCATGCGCGTTACCCACGCGTCAACCCCGATACAACGACAAGGAAATATGAGGTAAAAAAATAAAAAAAATAAAAAAAATAAAAACAGAATAAAAAGTGAAATTTAGGAAATAGTACTCAAGGTTCAATTATCCACGAGCCATAAATGATTACAAAAAAAGAAAAAAAAAAAGAAATTGTTAAAATAAAAAAAAAAATACCATGAAAATCTTCGTGTTTAGCAAGCGAATCAAATCTGAGCAAGAATTTCTCACCTAATTCAAAGTAAAAGAATAGGAAATAGAGCGTTTACCTCATCCTGTATTTTGGAAACTACTCAAACATGTAGCAACGCTTACACCATTTAGAGATAAACCCATGGATAGCGAGATTGAGTTCTTAATTCTAATCGGTAACTTTTTAGTTCTGATAAAAGAAATTACATTATACGAGACTATACGACTCATGAAAATGTTTTTAATAATTAAAATTGTTAATATCAGAAGGTTACATAACAGCCAGAATAGAGCGTAATAAAATTTAAAGAAAAAAAAAATTGACAATGTCTGCATTTGTCGTTGTTGAAGCAGTTTGGATGTTGAGAACGACCATCGTTAAACGGCGCCAGTTATTTAATCAAATCAGCAAGAACACTGAATGGATCCAACTCAGAAGCAGTTGGCCTTCCGCTTTGCAAACCAGAATGATCTGGACAGAAGATAAACGATATTTTGATAAAAATAATTTCACATGATGAATGAGAAATGTCACTATCGTCAATGTTTAAAATAAGGATTATAAAACCCAATTATGTTTTTGGCCTAATCAGTATGTTCGATAATTATGAAAATTATACGAAAATATGTATAATTGTTTGTGAAAATCTTTCAAAAATCTATCAAAAGTACAACGAATGATTAATGATTATTTTAAGTAAAAGAGCAATGGGGAGGCATTGATGAAAATAAAACCTCTGATGCTACACCCCCGGGCATCGTTCTCATGGCTTCTGAACTTTCAATCGCTGATTATCCATTTACCTTCCTAATGCTCAATTCCTACCACCTCCTCTTACATTCATATCACCCTCTACATTGAGTGCCTCTTCAGTCTTGTAATGGGTGAACTTTAGTATATATGTATATATACCGAGCGTCCATAGCTCAGAGGTAGAATCGCCGACTGACGCCAATTCGTTCGGGTTTCAATCCTGGGTTAAAAAGCAATCGGATGTCTAACCGTACTGATGAGCTGTGATACAGCGAAACAGATGTGCCTGCGGATGATTACTTTACGCTCTCACACCCTGATTGAGCACCCCTGGAAGAATGATAGACTTTGAAAAAACAGTAACTACTGCAGCATTCAGTAATGAATTAGAGCACTCTGGCTATTGGCGTATGATACATCATACGCTAAAAGTCTGCCTTCTTCTGTCGAGCGCCCATAGCTCAGAGGTAGAATCGACTGACGCTAATTCGGTCGGGTTTCAATCTTCAGTTAAAAAGCAATAGGATGTCTAACCGTACTGATGAGCTGTGATACAGCCAAACAGATGTGTCTGCTGATGACTACTATATATATATATTCTTTGTTTGTAAACGAGTTATTACGCAACTATATATATATATATATATATATATATATATATATGTGTGTGTGTGTGTGTGTGTGTGTGTGTGTGTGTGTGTGTGTGTGCTTGTGCGGCCTGCGTATGTATTCTTTGTGTAAATTATTTTCAGATAAAGGACCAAAATGATTTTTTTTTCTTTTTTGTTTTAGTCGTGTCGCCCCAAGTAAGGCATTTTACTGCCACTGTTGTGCAGGGAGTTACGTAGGAAGAATGTTATGAAGAGTGAGAGGTTGCAGGGGGTGTCAGGAAGAGAGTAGGAGAGGGAAGAGATTACTGATGAGAGTAGGGTGAACGAGGAGGAATGTTATGATGGGTGAGAGGTTGCAGGGGGTGTCAGGAAGAGAGTAGGAGAGGGAAGAGATTACTGATGAGAGTAGGGTGAACGAGGAGGAATGTTATGATGGGTGAGAGGTTGCAGGGGGTGTCAGGAAGAGAGTAGGAGAGGGAAGAGATTACTGATGAGAGTGGGGTGAACGAGGAGGAATGTTATGATGGGTGAGAGGTTGCAGGGGGTGTCAGGAAGAGAGTAGGAGAGGGAAGAGATTACTGATGAGAGTGGGGTGGACGAGGAGGAATGTTATGAGGAGTGGAAAAAAACTATTTTTAGCCGATGCGTTTCCTTTTCTGAGGGGTTTTATCAAGACAGGACAAATGCGTCGACTAAGAATAGTTTTTCCTCTTGTCTTTATAAAAGGTGTCAGTTATAACTCGTGCTCTTGAAGTATTATGTGGCCCCACTAGATACCTTACTCAGATAAAATAATCCCCTCCATGTTTCATCCACAAAATAAAAAAATGAATATTATATTAATAAAATAAAATAAACCCATACAATACTAAAAGGTCACTCTATTTTATCCACTCATAGATCGTAGTCAAATAAAAATTTTCTACCAATTTAAAAATCCAAAGTCCTACTTTGCGATTTACCCAGACAAAATGGAAAAGTGACCTGTCCAGAACTAAGCCACCCCACCCCACTCTCATAACCCTAAATCTGTATCTCTATGGTACAAACTGTCGACGGACTAGCTAAGACATACGAACTTCCCACATCACCTACATACCACATCCCCTAAAATAAATCGTTTCCACCATTTATTTTCAGTTCCATATATCACCCGAAGAGGAGCGGCTGTGCTCCGAAACACGAAAATTTTTGTGTAGTTATACTATGCTTTTATAAACCATTATAACAACTATTACAATATATATATATATATATATATATATATATATATATATATATATATAGCATAGTGATGATCCACGTATACTGTCTTAATATGTATAGGAAAGAATATTAAAACGTTTTGAGTTTGAAAATGTGTTTTTTGACAGTATTTGTTTATTTCTACTATCAAATTTTAAAATCATTTGTTTCTGATGAAGGACCGAGGACGGTCTGAAATATAAAATATAATAGTAGAAATAAACAAATACTGTAAAAAAAAAACACATTTTCAAACTCAAAACGTTTTAATATTCTTTCCTATATATATATATAGCTGTATACCCCGGCATTGCTAGGGATTTTTAGTGTTTTTATTGAAATGCAAAGGTCAAGTGCTTATTCAAAAAGAATTTCGAAGTAAGTATTGGTTTTTTGTTGTATTTGTAAAACGGGACTCATACTTGGTCAATTTTGCCAAAAAACGGGAATGATGTATGTACAGTTAAAAGAACGGAGGCGGGAGTTACGGGAACGTGTGTTGCGATGACGTTGTGACGCAAAATAAGTGGATGCATTGTCTCTGCAATGTCGGAAGGGTTAGCGCCTTGTAGAAAACGTGAAATTGTTATGGCATAACATATGGTAGAAATTATAAAATGGCCCGATTTTTGTTGAAATACAACTAAGCGTTTCGGAGAAATAAACGATCGCAAAAAGTATTAATTTTTGCATCAGCCTGTGAGTCAATTAAGATTTTGGTTCGCATACCAGTGACTCGATTTTGGTTGAGTTTGAGTGAAGCGTCTTGGAGAAATGCATAAAAGTACTCAAAAGACCACCCGAAATTATGTTTATCGCTAATTTTTGACAAACCCTGTATATTGATTCAAAAATTTTTTACGTAGATCAAAGTTTCGGGCCTTGATCTACAAGTTACCCGATTTTGGTTGAGTTCGCATAAGGCGTTTCAGAAGAGAAGAGTTCTTAAATTCGAAGCGTTTCGGTGATTTCTGCGGAACTTTGTAAATCGACACGAGAATTCTTTTGCGTACATCAAAGGTTCATGTCATGATCGATAAGTAACCCAATTTTAGTTAAAATCTGACTAAGAAATTCGGAGGAATAGGGTTTGTTAGAATGGAGACACAAACACACAGACATATCCATGAAATTATATATATATATATATATATATATATATATATATATATATATCAGCGTGCAGTGTGGGTATAGAAGAATCCAAAGGAGTATCCTGTACATACAGTGGTAGGATAACTCTCTATAACTCTCTAAGAGAGCTCTAAATATATATGTATATAAATACATATAGAGCAAATATAAGAAAAATTAAGGCAGACACGTTATTTCATGGTAAATCGGAAATATAAGCCTATTTCAGGCGAACCATCATCAGCTTCCGTCTTTATTTTACAAAGGATTTTACAAAGGATTTTACACGTGTAAATACTTCCGATTTACCATGAAATAACGTGTCTGCCATAATTTTTCTTATATATATATATATATATATATATATATATATATATATATATATATATATATATAACTATTGGATGCGTTAGCATGTCGATGTTTTGTCTTGGTGAATTAAGATCAGCTACAAGAACTATTCCGTTCAGTAAGGCAGATTTCCTTGTCAGATGCCTGGCCATAACCAATTGGGCGTGTCCCTTAGTGGTTGATACACTCGACAGTCTCTGTACATGAACGGGAATAGAGGAAGTTTACTGGCTAGGAGTCGAGAGTTTGTTTTTTTTAAGTTTGATGGGTGAGGCGAATTGAGA
Source organism: Ascarosepion bandense (assembly GCA_037127315.1). Classification (NCBI taxonomy): domain Eukaryota; kingdom Metazoa; phylum Mollusca; class Cephalopoda; order Sepiida; family Sepiidae; genus Ascarosepion; species Ascarosepion bandense. The sequence continues at coordinate 1,567,630 of JBBBDQ010001236.1, read as the reverse complement.
GTTTTGAATAGATACTTGGGAAATCTATCTGTCGTATCCTATCAGGACGTGGGCGATCTTAGCTCTCCATAACTTTATATTTTTTTTTAGCTATTACTTACGTTTGTTCTTTTGCCATACATTCTACCTCCATTCACTCATAAAAACTGGTAGGTGGCCCGCCGCCCCCAACTTCACCGCGCCTGTCATTACTTAGCATATGAATTTGTAAAAAATGCATATATTTACTAGATTACCTTACACTCAGGTCTTGTTTAATGTTATGTTAATAATAACAATAATAATAATAAAACGAATTTCCTCGAGCCACAAGATTAGCAACTAGGCCCCACCCTTTTGCAGTGAAACCAATAAATTGTAAAACGCAAATTCTATTCCATCAGCTTCTTTTCTCGCACTTCCCGCCTGTGGAATTCTCTTCCGCATACTTGCTTTCCTGACTGTTACCATCTCCAAGAATTTAAATGTAAAGTCAATAGTCCTTCTCCTGTCTCACTAACTTACATCCTCTCTCTCTCATGCTTTTCTATAGCCACCCCACTCTCATCAGTACTCTCTTCCCTCTCCTACTTTCTTCCTGACACCCCCTGCAACCTCTCACTTCTCATAACCTTCCTCCTCATCCACCCCACTCTCATCAGTAGTCTCTTCCCTCTCCTAGGGTTGATAGGGAAGATAGAAAAAACATGAAATGGGGCCATAACAACACGCCACGATCTGCCTTAGGTTTTCCCGCAGACTTGGTTGGTAGTGCGACCATAGCAGAAATCGAAATATGATGAAATTGAAATAATAATAATAATAATAATAATAATAATAATAATAATAATAATAAACAGGATAAATGAAACCGAAAACAACAAAACTTGCCTACTAAGTGACATGGTTTGCCCAGCAGACTGTAACATGTCGACCAAGAAATTTGAAAAACTACAAAAGTATAAAACCTGGAAATCAAAATAAAAAAAATGTGAGAATTGATAATAAGAATAGTGCCAGTCATAGTAAGTGCGCTTGGAATGACAAAAAAAGGAACACAACAACACATTGAAAAATTCCTGGAAATCTCAACTTAAAAGAAATACAAAAATGTTTTGATAATCCCAACCCACACACTAAAAACTTTGTTCATATAAAGCTATTGATGCTACGGGAGTTAGAAAAAGAAAAATCATGAAATGTAGCCATATCAACACACCACTACTTGTCTTAGGACTTCCCGCAGACTTGGTAAGTAGTGCAACCATAGCAGAAATCAAAAGATGATGATGACGATGACAACGAATATTAGACTGTTTGGAATTGTTCTGAAGAACCTTGCTAAAAGATAAAAACTCGAAGATTCAAAAGAAGAATTGAGGCGATTTACTAAACATCATTGTTGCAATTATTCATGTTATTAAAGAAAAAGATGAATTGTATTTTTAGCAAAACTTTCTGTCACATGATTCCCAGTAAATTCTACGAGATTTCAATAATATGAAAATTAATAATAATAATAATATTAATAATAATGATTGCTGCGTAAATTTTGGAAGAAAGTTTTGCTGTTATTTGATAAATTAGCTTTACCTTTTTTTTTATTGATTTGTCAGTTTCGACAGGAGGAATCTTAAATTCTGCTCTTCAATTTCGCTCGAACAATGAGAAGATGGAAATTGAAGAGAAAACCAAAATAGATTAACGTATATGTGAGGAAAAGGAAACCCGGAAATCCGACCAGCTGAAATATAGGGATTAAAACAGCAACTGTGTGTGTCATTTGGCAAATTTCAAAAGAACCTATATATATATATATATATATATATATATATATATATATATATATATATTTAATCATATCACCCCAAGCAAGGCGGTAACGCCACTGATGTGCAGAGGGCTACATAAGAGTGAGAAGATTCGAAAAGAGAAAACCGGAAACCGCATCCTAAACAGGAAACAAGCCTCTTCACCTGTTCAATAGACGTGGGTGGAGTGTGAACCGTGCGATAGTTTAGTCTATCTAGTCCAATTGTATATATATATATATATATATATATATATATATATATATATATATGCTGTAATGGTTGTTACAATGTTTTTAAATTCATAGTATCACTACACAAAAAATTTCTCATGTTTCGAAGCCAGCCCATTATGTTTTGGCTTCATCCTCAGGTGATTTTTTCTCTGAGGATGAAGCCAAAACATAATGGGCTGTCTACGAAACATGAGAAATTTTTTGTGTAGTGATACTATGAATTTAAAAACATTGTAACAACCATTACAGTAAAACGCTCTACATTTGTATCGAGCACTCTTTATAAAATGCATGAACAAAAAGGTAAATAAACCTACGAGTTCAACAACTTAGTTACAATATATATATATATATATATATATATATATATATATATAGTTGTCAATTCGTAAACGGTGAGGATAATCCAACAAGATTTACTTAATATAAATTATTAATAGGTAAATTCATATAGAGAGCTCAATGGGTATTTACCAGATAAAGGAAAACTCAACACGTCATGTTAGTTATAAAAAATATTTCATTTCAATGAGCTTAAATAGCTCATCTCATCAGACCCTTTTACAATATTCCTCCATCATTATTATTTTTATTATGTTCCCTCTTCATTTTAAGAAAAAGCCCATTCCGGCAGAAATTTTATGCCGGATGAAGGAATATTGTAAAAGGGTCTGATGTGATATTTAAGCTCATTGAAATGAACTATAGTTTATAACTAACATGACGTGTTGAGTTTTCCTTTATAAACTATATATATATATATATAAGGGGCAGTTGATAAATCCCTACCTAAACATAAGACAAGGCTTTGTTATGCAATGCTTTATTGCGACTTATAATTTAGTCTGCTTTTCTTATTGTTTTGACCGCTCTACTCTCCAGCCGTCTTTATTCGTTTCTTGGTGTTAGCAAGTTTTGAACTAAATATTTAATTTTGTTTAAGATGAAGAGATAATGTTTTTGTCCAGTGCTTTTTTAAACGTCAGATATCTCTTGAAGAGTTTTCTGAATTTACACCTGTCAATTAATCTCTTTATTGTGTCATTATGTTCCACCTGCTTAGACCTCGGATTGAACTTGTGATTTCCAGGAAATGGGGCATTATCCGGCGTAGCAGGAACATATGAGTAAAATTCAGATTAGATGAAGGGTTAAATTAAAAACTAAAATATTGTATACGCCTGAGAAAGCCGGAGTATTGCACGATCAAAATGTTATGACGCAAACAAAAAAGATGAAGATGTTCATTTGAAAGAATCATTAAATAATATGTGAAACATTATTTGAAATTCCTTCCCCACCTCCTAGTAAAACTGATGAAAAAGTAATTGAACTGCTCACCTGAAGAAGACATAGCCAGGGAGCTACAGCTCCTTCGTTAAAATGGCTGATGTTTGCTGATAGTAGAAGTCGTACTGTTCCGAGCATGCGCAAAAGCACATAGACGAGTGGAATGTGACGCAATTGTCGATTGGCCACCTGTATAGTCGTATCATCATCATCATCCAGACCGTCTGTATATCTGTTGTTTTTCTGAAAAGACATATGATCACGCACAATGACAACGACAGAAAAATCATTTTTTGTCGAAATCTCAGGCAAAACATTTTTAATCACAATGTCGTGAAAATCGTGATATTAAGAAGCAAGAATTATTTATAATGTGTTTTTATAGTCTACTTTGAGTGATATTGAAATCTATTGTGAAAGATTACATTTCACTCTTTTGGGCTGCACGATTGAACTTGTCTGCTGTTCACTTATGACGTGATTTCTCATCTGAAAGCAACCATAATGGCTTCCTGTATAGCAAATGACATCATGAGGGAAATGACTTGAAAACGCAGACAACATGTCCGGTGAATTGGCTAAAAGAAAATGGTTATTATAGAAAAATGAAATTATACTCACTTCTAGGAATTAAACTTGTAAATAATAGTTTTTTTTTATACTTTGTGGTGAAAATAACGAGAGCTGATGTCAGAGAGACATCTTGAATGTTCTTTTTTTTTCTCATAACGATGCAATACAAACGAGTAACTAAACTGCTATCGTTATTCTGCTGGGAGATAGATGGAACTACAGGGATTGAAGCGCCGAATTTTAATAAATTCAGAAATTCAAACCATTTTCAAAATAATATACATTTCGTGGCTTCGTTTTTTTTTTTTTTTAGATGTTTTATATCTGTGGGCGAAAAAGATTCTTGATCAATACGAATGAAATGAACGTAAGTTGCCATTTTGAACATCACTTGAGGCTAATTTGGCGACCGATCAGAAGGAACAATACGCATGCGTGAACAGAAACTTTCCCATAATTCATTCGGCCAGCTGTGTGGTGACACTGAACGAGCATGCGCATCGTTGCGTGACTGAATGACTGCAGGTTTTTCTTTAGTAACGTCACCTCACACAGGTTAATTATGACTGAGTGTTGTGGAATTATTTTCGCAGTGGAGGCTAGAATTTGTGCTAAAATCGGTCCTAATAGGTTCGATGTACAAAACGTTAGGAACTTGATATAATATGTATTACGCAGTGTAATCTTGCCAGGTCGATGACTACTTTCGTATTCGACTAACTGTCGACTACTATCGTCCAACATCGACTGACCCTCATTCCTCTTACTACTCCTACTTAAATTAGGTGGGAGAGTCTATTTACTATAGAATAGGTGTGTTTCATCATAACACTGAGATTGGTTTTCTTTCAACTTCTAACTTCTAACTTTTTCTAGAGCTGTGAATGAGATGAGAAGAACGTGATACAGCAGCTGATGCTAATCTTGAAAAAAAGAATTGTTTTAAAAAGTTTCGTAAACGTTGTAATAAGGATTTCAATGCGGGTACTTTAAGTCATGGCTCCATTGCACTAGACAAACTTTAATTTCCCGTTAATACGAAATGTCTTGTTAATGCTTGGATAATTTCCGGGCGTTTATCGTATAGAAAATTTGATAGTAGTCATGGTGCATCGGTAAATAAAACATTATCCAGTTTCAGGGAAGAAAATTAACAAAATATCAGCAACCAGTATTAAATACAGAAAAACATTTCACAGATGAATCAAGCGAGTTTTCCCGCCATTTCTATTTAAAATTGAGTCTTTCATACTCTGTTAAATTTTGTTGCACAATTGAATATATCAATATTGAGGTCAGAATTAACAAACTGATTTTCGAAAAGACATTTATATGAGCAATATATCTATATATAATCTAACCTCCAGTTCAAATATAAGATATTGAAATGGTCATAATATGCGCAGTATTTAATCTAAATCCAAGTTATAACATAAGATATTAAAATGGTCATAATATGAGCAATGCATAATCTAACCGCTCGTTTTAATATAAGATATTAAAAATTTTTAAATTAATTTGAGCAATATATAATCTAAATTCGAGTTCTAATATAAGATATTAAAATGGTCATACTATGGGCAATATATAATCTAACCTCCAATTCTAATATAAGATACTAAAAATGGTCTAAATATGAGCAATATATCATCTAACCACCAGTTCTAATATCAGGTATAAAAGATGGTCATGATATAAACAAAATATAATCTAGCCTCCAGTTCTAATATAAGATATTAAAATGACCATAATATGAGCAACATATAATCTAACTTCAAGTTATAAAATAAGATAATAAACTGGTCATAATATGAGCTATATATCATCTAACTTCCAGTTCTATATTAAATTGTTAATAATATGAGCAGTATATAATCTAACCTCTAGTTCTAATATAAGATATTAAAAATGGTCATAACGTGATCAACATATAATCTAACCTCCAGCTCTAAATATAAAATATTAAAATGGTCATAATATGATCAGTATATAATATAACCTTCAGTTCTAATATAAAATGAGCAATATAGAATCTAAAGACTAGTTCTAATATAATATATTAAGATGGTTATAATATTTATATAACAATATAAAATCTAACCTCAAGTTAAAATATTAGATATTAAGAATGATCATAATATGCGCAGTATTTAATCTAAACCCCAGTTGTAATATAAGATATTAAAATGGTCATAATATGAGCAATATATCATCTAACCCCACCATCTAATATAAACAATATATAATCTAATCCATAGTTCTAATATAAGATAATAAAAATTGTCCTAATTTGAGTAATATGTAATCAAAATTCCAGTTGTAATATAAGATATTAAAATGGTCATAATATGAGCAATATATCATCTAACCCCATCATCTAATATAAGCAATATATAATCTAATCCATAGTTCTAATATAAGATAATAAAAATTGTCCTAATTTGAGTAATATGTAATCAAAATTCCAGTTGTAATATAAGATATTAAAATGGTCATAATATGAGCAATATATCATCTAACCCCATCATCTAATATAAGCAATATATAATCTAATCCATAGTTCTAATATAAGATAATAAAAATTGTCCTAATTTGAGTAATATGTAATAAAAATTCCAGTTCTAATATAAGATATTAAAACGGTCATAATATATAAAGTAACTTTTGGTTTTAATATAAGATATTAAAATTGTTATATTATGAACAATATGTAATCTGACCTCCAGTTCTAATATATGATATTAAAATGCTCATAATATGAGTCAGTCAGTTAAGTGCCATACGTGATACGCGCTTGGGCGATCATGTCTCGAAGAGACATGACTGACTGGGCAGAAGATTATCCCGCAGTAGGTTGCCATTGCTTTCTGCGGTAGACTGGTTGCCGACCAAGGCTATAGAACCCAATCTGTCCTATTATTTGACTCATAGCTAAAAAGGGAAGAGATGTATTATATTAATAAGTAGTAATTAGTGGGGGTTCAGTTTATTACTTCATGACAATAGAAAACCAATCCCCCACTTCATGACCAGTGGAAGTCATAATCATGATTTCAACTATTATATTCAGTCAGTCAGTCAGTTTAGTGCCATACGTGATACACGCTTGGGCGATCATGTCTCGAAAGAGACATGACTGGTTGGGCAGAAGATTATCCCGCAGTAGGTTGCCATTGCTTTCTGCGGTAGACTGGTTGCCGACCAAGGCTATAGAACCCAATCTGTCCTGCTATTTAACCCATAACTGGAAAGAAGAGACGGATTAATACCTTTCCCTAGGGTATTTGCGCGTAAGTGAATACAATGGATTCAACTGGAATTCGAACTCGGCTACCCGGTTTCTCGTTCCGAGCCGATAACTACGCCTCCTCGGACTTACCCTGTCCTCAGACCTCAAATGGAACCACTATATTGAATCCATAGCAAAATCTACTGCTAAGAAGGTTGGGTCACTATGTCGATCCAGGATGTTTTTTCCACCTGAATCCATCCTGCATATATACAAGTCAACCATCCGTCCGTGCATGGAGTACTGCTGCCATTTATGGTCAGGTGCCCCTGCCGTTCTCCTCAGTGTTCTTGACAAGCTCCAAAGGAGAGTCTGTAATGTGATAGGTACTGATCTGGCGACTCGACTGCAGCCACTTTCCCATCGTCGAAATGTGGCCTCCCTCTGTCTCTTCTATAAATATTTTCATGGCTTCTGCTCGGATGAGCTTAAGTCACTGATGCCTCCTCAACAGGTGTTTACCCGTGCAACCAGACTGGCAACTGGGTCCCACCCATTCACAGTCAGGTTAGCCAAATGCAGACGACAATTCTACTCCTGCAGCTTCCTCTCTCGCACTTCCCGCCTGTGGAACTCACTCCCGTATTCTTGCTTTCCTGACTGCTACAACCTCCAGAAATTTAAATGCAAAGTCAATACTCATCTACTAACCACTGGCCTCTAGCTCTCTCCCCTCCCCTGTATAACCTTCCCTTTCTCTCCACCTATGTATCTGTCATCGCACCTTCTTTCTCAGCTTTCTATTGTTCCTTTCTAACTAGCTTGTACTCCTCACTCTTTTCTAATTAATCTTTTTACATTTATGTAACCCCCTGCACATCAGTGGCGTTTCCGCCTTGCTCGGGGTGAAATGTTTAAAAAAAAAAAAATCCGCTGTACCACAATGAAGAAGTAGAATGGGGGGGGGGATGATAATTTTGAGCATAATTTTATTTTTACACATAAAGTCTATCAGGCTTAATGCATTTCTGTAAGTGGTGATATCAACCATGTAAACCACCCCAGGAGAAATTATTGTCCTGAGAATTTAACTATGTCAGTGCAGGCGTTTTGCACCATAAATGCTTTAAGATTAGAGAATAAAATATGAGGGGGCTACACTGAAAGAATAAATGTGCTTCCTCATTGAAAATTCTCACAATCATTCTTTTTATTTGGTGAGATGAAAGGGAAGAAATCTTATCGTTCACCGATGAAATTTTCTTCAATTTTGCTAATCTTTTAGTTAATTTTCTCAAAACAGTTTAATACAATAACTCTATCCTCCCACTTTAACCATACTCTCAATATGGCAGAAAATTATCGCCTATACTTTCCTTCTGATCAGCTTGTTTTTGCTTTGAGTGGGCAACTTTTGGGTAGACATTACTTTCACTGAGCTGTTTTCTTCAGGATCGTATTGGTAAAGCTAGGTTTCGTCTTCAGTTGAAATTCGTTTCAGAAATCCTTTAAGGTTTCGTTCCGACTTTTCACTGAAATTTCTGCTCTTGTCTATTACTGATCTGATTGTAACATTTTTGATAGCCAAGAAGCAGAAAGTTTGCTCAACTTTAATTTAAAAAAAATATGTGCGTTGACTAAACTAACTGAAATTTTTAGGGGTTTAGGTATAATTTCTCCTCTTAATTGTTGTAAGTCGCCTTCACTTAAATCTTAAACTATTGATTTTTCCTCGCAAACTGATGTTGATAGTCTGATAATCGTTCATCTTCAACTATTTTGTTATTTTTTGAAAAGAATTGTCCACTTGTAACTTATAGATTTTTACGATGAATTATCTCAATAACCATTCTGAAAGCACCGATAATTTCTTTTTTTACTGTAAATTTGATGTCAGTTCTTGCTTTAATTTTGACACGATTCAATCTGATCGAAAGAGAATTATTCCAAAATTGGTGCAAACATCAGTTTATTACTTCGTTATCCTTCAATTTCATGTCGGTTTATGTCACGGCAAATAAATTACACCAAAATTAGCATAGCTTTCTTTTAAAATACTTTTTCCACGAACTTTTTGAAAGTAACTTGTAACTTCATTTAAAAGTAATAGTTTTTATTTATTTTTTATTTTATATAATCATTTCACCCCAAGTAAGGCAGTACTGCCACTGGTGCTCATGAAAGAAGAGTGATGAGAAAGAGGAACAAATTACAAATTATTATGCAAACTAAGTGAAACATTTATTTTTATCTATGATGAAATCCCAAAGATATAAACCACACAAAATAGTTGATAAACGCAATACTGACTGAATTATCATTTTATAATTTTACATGTTAATTTGAACTCCATAGCATTCAATAAACTTAATCAATCTTTCACACATTGATTTTGCTAAGTTTATCACAGTTTTGACTTTATAATTACTTACTTTTGTGGGATCTCTCCTTTTTCTATGATAATAGACTCGTCTAAAGTATACATATATTCCTTCCATGGTGAGATCCGACAGATACCGAGCGATACCGAGTTTCACGGAGAATACAGCGTCAGTAGTTCATAGTTGCTCTGAGCTCCACTCAGCCAGAAGATATTACACAGCACCCGTCAACTTTCGACGTGGACTTACTAAACATACTACGGATTCACATCAGAGACTTGTATATATACTTCTTATTAACTGTATTCCTGGATTACTAACCTGCGTTCAAGTTTATATCCTTTACGTTAATATAGTAATTTTTTCTATTTCAATTTCTAATTGTTGTTATTTTATTTTAATAAATAACAATAATAAAACCCAAAAGAGTGAACTTTGTCTGGAGGAGAAATAATTATTGATTGAGTATATAGTTTAATTAAGATTTGTTACGATGTTTTAATATTATATTAGGGATTCACTTACTATAGCGCAGCACTATATATATATATATATATATACTGTAATTTTGTTATTAAAATGGTTTATAAAAGCATAATATCACTGCACAAAAATTTTCCTGTTTCAGAACAAAACTGTTCCTCTTCAGGTGATATATATTGTTGTGGGATCTCCCCTTTTTCATGAGAATGGACTCTTCTAGAATACCTATATACTTCTCCTATAGTGAGATACGGTCAGATATCGGAACATAGAGAACGATACCGAGGTTTCACGGAGAATACAGCGTCAGTAGTTCATAGTAGCTCTGGGCTACACTTAGCCAGAAGATTATTACACAGCACCCGTCAGCTTCCAACGTGGACATACTAAATATACTACGGCTTCACTTCAGAGACTTGTATATATACTTCATACTAACTCGTATTCCTGGATTACTAATCTGTGTTCAAGATTTTATCCTTTACGTAAATATACTTATTTTCCTATTTCAAATTCAGGTTGTTGTTCATTTATTTTGTGCGGTTCATATTCCCGGGATCCACAACACTTACAGTCGTTTCGATTAATTGGTTTGATGTCAGATGAAAAATTGTAAAAGAACTTGCCAAATTGTTCTTAGTAGTTTCGACCATCAATTGTGTTTTTCAAGGAAGAAAATCGAGAGATCGCCAATGTAGTGCTGCTAACGACATTAAGAGTGAAATAATTGTGAATTCACAGGCGTGACTATAGAGTTAAGAAGGATTTTAACACATAACTAGAATGAAACAAATATTACTTCTGTTGGTTTACAGTCGTTTGATGTAATAGTTTTCCAGTATTTGTAATCGTTTTTCCAGGTGGTGTCCCAGTTGTAGATTCAAAAAATTAACCAGGATAAAATCTGCAACTTTCTACCTGACATCAAACAACAGAAAATATAGAAATAAATCAGAACAGGTATATCCACTATCCATTCTCTCTCTCTCTCTCTCTCTCTCTCTCTCTATATATATATATATATATATATATATTATTTTCTAAACATATATTGTTAAATCTGTAAAGGATGTGTGTTGTGTTGCAGTGGATATCGGCTAGGAACAAGAGATCGAGGAGCCGAGTTCGAATTCCAGTGGAATTCATTGCATTCACTTACGCGCAAATACCCTTGAGAAAGGTATTAATTCGTTTCTTTCTTCCAGTTATGGGTTAAATAACAGGACAGATTGGGTTTTATAGCCTTGGCTGGCAACCAGTTTACCGCAGAAAGCAATGGAAACCTACTGCAGGATAATTTTCTGCCCAGTCAGTCAGTTAAGTGCCATACGTGAAACACATGATCGCCCAAGCGTGTTTCACGTATGGCACTTAACTGACTGATTGTTAAATCTAACAGACATTAAATGTATATTTTGTGTAATCGTGAGCAGTTCTAAACATTGTATTTTGGCTTTAATTTTAGGTGACAATAAAGAAAAAAATTGTCTAACATTTGGATGTTTTTTATTATGCTGGTTCTAAGCTTTCGGCTCACATGAGCCATCTTCAAAGAGGTTACAGGGACGTTAACATAAAGATATCTGCCATCAAAGATGATATTATCTTGTGTTGACATAAAACATTGTTATGCGACGATAACAGTCACCGAATAGCAGATGCAGGTTGTAAATTTGTGATGCGGTTCTATGACGTCACACCAGATGAGAAACCGAAATGCTAACAACAGAACCAAACGTCTAAATGCAATGTAATGTGTTGTGACTAGATTTAAATGTGATTTTATTGAGTGTGGGTTGCTTTGATTTAATGTAGACGGCCTCAAATATCTGAAGGTTCTTTTTACTGTGCGTATGTGTGAGTATTATTGTGTTATCGACTAAAATCTGTCTAATATTTCATACATTGCTATATATATATATATATAGTACCTGCTATAATTATTAGTTTAAAAAACATGATGTATTTAATACTATTTTTAGTATTTATTGCCAAGTGGATAATTCTAAATGATAATAAAATGTTTCTTTTGCTATTAGTTTGCAAAACTCTACAATACAGCCAGGAAGCTAGACAGCAGAACAGCTCATTTGATGCGCATGTTATTGTACAGTATTAACAAAAGAAACATTACATTTTCATTTAGAATTATCTACTTGACAATAAATACTAAAAATAGTATGAAATACATAATTTCTTTTAAAAAACTGGGGTGGCCTAATAATCATGGCCGGTAGTGTATATATATATATATATATATATATATAGTACATATTATCCAACGTCTTCGGCACGATTCAGATTTTCATGCGTGTTTTGTAGCAATCAGGTGCATACTGAACTGGGTATTTCGCCATTTGAATTTTTTTATTAGTGTTTCTTTCCGTTACGAGTATTAAATCGGGTGTGCAAATATTTTTATTTTCTAAATGTTGTGGATTCCGGGTGAGGAACCGCACAAAATAATGAACAACAAAACAGATATGAAGATAGAAAAGTAGGTTATATTGAACGTAATATACAAACTTGAACGCAGGTTAGTAAATCCAGGAATACTATTAGTAAGAAATAAATATATACAAGACTTAAAGTGAAGTCGTTGGAAATAGTACATCCGTGTATCTTATTCTAGCTGAGTGGAGCTCAGAGCTATTCTGGTCTCTGATGCGGGAGTCTCTGGGTAAGTTCAGTATCTTACGTATCAGTTCCGGTACTCTCCAATAACTGTAACGGATCTCTACGATTGCACTCCACTGCCAACTACAACTGCAACGGTATTTACCCACCTTCCCACTTAAGGGGAGATGTGACACAAGGTCTATTTAATGTGGGTCTTCCCGACCATATAGCCATGCCAAAAATATCTATGTTTCCCCAGTCGTGATTCTACCCATCGGCGGAGAAAGCGCTCTCCATCTGAAGGCAGAGAGCTGACACTGTCAATAGTAGCAGAGGCAAATGCCAACTGCAACGGTATTTACCCACCTTTTCACGTAAGGCGAGATGTGATACAAGGTCTTTTTAATGTGGGTTTTCCCGGCCATATAGCCAGGCCAAGAATATGTCTATCTTTCCCCAGTCGTGATTCTACCCATTGGCAGAACCACGACTGGGTTAGTGCTCTCTGCCAAAAGGCAGAACGCGCTCTCCACCCGAAAGCAGAGAGCTGACAGTGTCATAGTATCAGAGCCAAATGCCAACTGCAACGGTATTTACCCATTTTTCCACGTAAGGTGGGATGTGACACAAGGTCTTTTTAATGTGGGTCTCCCCGGACATATAGCCAGGCACAAAATATCTGTATATCTTTCCCCAGTCGTTATTCTACCCTTCGGCGGAAGAATGACTGGGATAGTGCTCTCCGCCCGAAGGCAGTGAGCTGACAGTGTCATAGTTGCAGAGGCAAATGCCAACTGCAACGGTATTTACCCACCTTCCCACTTAAGGCGAGATGTTACACAAGGTCTTTTTAATGTGGGTCTTCCCGGACATATATCCAGGCCAAAAATATTAGTCTATCTTTCCCCAGTCGTGATAGTACCCTTCCGCTCGGAAGCAGAGAGCGCCCTCTTCCCGAAGGCAGAGGGCGGACAGTGTCATAGTAACACTATGCCAACTGAAACGGTATTTACCAACCTTTACACGCAAGGTTAGATGCGACACAAGGTCATTTTATAGTGGGTATTCCCGGCCATATAGCCGGGCCAAAAAATGTCTGTCTATTTTTGCCCAGTCGTGCTTCTACCCTTCGGCGGAACCACGACTGGGTTATTGCTCTCTGCTCGGAAGCAGAAAGCGCCCTCTACCCGAAGGCAGAGAGCTGACAGTGTCATAGTAGCAAAGGCAAATGTTTTGGAAATGTTTCTTTCTATGGCAGGAGCATATGTACACTCAGTCGAGTCCATTATCATATATAAAGAGGGGAGAACCCACAATACTAAATTTATAATGAAGTTCGGTTTATACCGAAACCTAAACATGGAATAGGACACTAAACTTGTGATAGGAAAAAGAAAACAAAAAAAGAAAACAAAAAAAAAAAAAGAATCAACAAAAAAAACAAAAAAAAAAACAAAAATTACACAGGAGAGATTTATAATTAGGATTCGTTAGTAATGAACTCACGGTGCAAGGAACGTAACTAGTTTGTTTAACTTTACATTGTTTTAAAAAATAAAAATAATTAAAAAATTAGCGTAAATGAAAAGGGATGCTAAATACGCACAGATTTACTCACTGAAGCATATGCATGTCATCACAAACTTATACAAACCTAAAGACTGATGAGTTTTCAATTTGAATTATATTCATTTTTTTTTATATTCATATCGCCCCAAACAAGGCATTTTATTGTCATTTTTTTGCAGGGGGTTTCATAGGGGGAAAGTTATGGGAAAGAATGACAGTTTATAGGAAGTGTCAGAAAGTGGGCAAGAGAAAAATGAGAATACTGATGAGAGTGGAGTGGACGGGGAAAGAAACATGAGAGAGAGGATGCAGGTTAGTGAGATAGGAGATGACTATCGACTTTACATTTAAATTCTTGGAGATTATAGCTGTCGGGAGAGCAAGTAAATGGAAGGGAATTCCACAGACGGGAAATGCGAGAAAATAATGTCCAGTCCGTAAACGGCGAGGATAATCCAACAAGATCAACTTAATATAAAATATTAAGTGTTATATCTCTATAGAGAGCTCAATGGATGTTATCCAGGGGCACTATGATATTAATAAAGGACAACTCAACCGTCATTTAAACTGGTTAAAAATTATAATTCATTTCAATAAGCTAAATTAGCTCATTTCATCATACCACACAATATTTACTCCATTTGGTACAAAACTATTTGCCGGAATAAGCATTTCCTTTAACTGAAGAGAAAAATAAGAAAAAAGAAAAAAAGAAAAAATGTGAAAAGAGTCAGGGCAGAGCCATTGGCGTCATATCAGTTGGGGGTATTCGGACAAGTCACGAAGGTGTTCACCACAAAGTCATTAACCGTCTACTTTTAATTCCATGGATACTTATGTATGTGTAACCCCACAAACAAACCCACTTATGTACACTAACTTATATCCGTATACACATATGCACACACATCCCCATATCTACATACAAATGTACACACACACACACACACACACATATATATATATATATATATATATATATATATATCTCACGTTATATATCTGGTCTATTAGATTATGATATGTGAGTTATAAAAGCTAGGGCCGTATCAACCGTAATCGATATCTCACTCATGAAACAACCCTTAAATTAACTAACAAGTATTTTTTTTTTTTATAATTTTTGATGATGACTGAATGATTGACTCACCTGTCTTCGTCGACTGATTGAAACCATTAAAAAAAGAAGGACAATGAGTGCTGAACAAATCATGTCCCATCCACGCTCACTCAGGTAAATCCATTCCAGTTGATTCTTGTGCACTGTCCACCACCACGTCGGGTAAGATGTCAGTTTCCCTTTGCACAACTCACACCCGATAACATTCTGTGTGACTGCGGCGATTGTCAGGGAACCTGAAATCAAAAAACAAAATCAATTCAATTGAATTCTTTTCCTTGGTTACAATCAGACATTAGATAAACAATTTTCGATGGGTCAGATGCGGATATAGTTCCCGACAGACAATCAGAGTTGAACCCATGTTTCGGCTACTTTAAGAATCATGAAAAGTTATTTGAGCAGACTTTCTCAGAAAAAGGTTCGGATATATGAGAATATAAAAGAAAATCCTACATAGTTACATTCAAGGAAGCCCCCCCCCCCCCAAAAAAAAACTTATTGGTTTGGTATATATTAATACTATCACTATAGCCCGGCGTTGCTCGGGTGTAATGAAAGATTTAAAACTAATCCATGGTCCTGGAGCTTAGACTCTTTGGACGTTGGCACGAAAGACTAAAAAGCAATAGTTGTTTGCAGTAAAAGCGAAACCGTAGACTGAAAGAAAAATGAATGGATGTAAGTCAAATTTTAATTTCCTATTATCGATATCAAATAAGTTTTTTTCGTCGTAAACTGAATTTTGAAGGCTGAACAAGTCCTCTGAGTAAATGGTATCATGGCTGAGACTAAGAACTACAATTATGCCTAATTAGAGCCAAACCCGAAGCAAAAACTGAAATGAAAGGACTGAAAAAATACAGACATACAGGCAGATAAACAGACACACGCACAAACATCTTGCCTTATATATATATATATATATATATATATATATATATATATATATATATATATATATATAATCGATTTTCTGCACTATTGTAAGAACTGCAACCTTAAAACGTCTGAATATCGTTTCTTATGTCTTTGTCTATGGGTGTATCAAATTTGATTAAAATCGGACCACTCCTTCTATAACCCGATTTTTTCGATTATCGATTTTCGATATTTATCGGGGGTACCGCGACACAAAACCTAGCTAAGAACACTCGCAGACGCTTATAGTATAACTGTGTAAATTTTCAAGAAAATCGGTTCAGCCGTTTCGGAGACTATAGGTAACGGACACATACACACACAGACACACACACACACACACACACACACACACACACACACACACACACACACACACACACACATACACACACAGACAAAGTTCCATTTATAAATAAGTTTAGATATATTAATGTTTGGGGAAACAAATAAATTGTTGGCAAGGCATTTAACATTAAAATATCACCCGGTTCACACACCACCCACGTCTATTGAACAGGTGTAGAGGCTCATCCCTTGTTCCCTATTTAGGATGTGGTTTCCGGTTTTCTCTTTTCCAATCTTTTCACTTTTCTTCTTTTTCTCCTTTTTTCAATTGGAGTAGATAGACTAAACTATCACCCGGTTCACACTCCACCCACGTCTATTGAACAGGTGAAGAGGCTCATCCCTTGTTCCCTGTTTAGGATGTGGTTTCCGGCTTTCTCTTTTCCAATCTTTTCACTTTTCTTCAGTTTTTTTTTCAATTGGAGTAGATATAAACTATCACCCGGTTCACACTCCACCCACGTCTATTGAACAGGTGTAGAGGCTCATCCCTTGTTAGGATGTGGTTTCCGGCTTTCTCTCTTCTAATCTTTACACTCTTACGTAGCCCCCGGCACATCAGTGGCGTTACCGCCTTTCTTTTGGTGATATGATTAAAATATATATATAGTTTAACCAGTCTTTTGATATGAATAGAAGTTGAGTTTTGGACTAAAGGTTTCCAAAAACGAAAATACTTTTGATAGACACTAATATTTTGTAGTGAGTAGAAAAATATTAATTCAGTCGACTTCAAGTAGTTTCAATAAACGTACAAAAGTTTTCTGCCCTTTGGTTCTCCAGTTGAAGAAAAAATATTTGGAGAACATTTCAATAGCATCGCTTTTGGCAGTCACAGTTGTCCTCAGGCCAGAATATCGGCCGCTCGTTACTGCCGTTATCTTTATTTCATAAATGCCTTAGTAAGACTTCCTGAAATTGAAGATTCCATCAGTCAGAAATACCAATGGACAATATTTATTGACTTTTCTGTTGTAAAGTCAGTTTTCTCCTCTTCCTTTTCCTTTTTGCTTATTTCCATCTACAAATTGCTTTTCATTCTATCGTTTCCTCACATATTCTGCCTCGACAGATGTAGTCAATTACCTTCTCCTCGTGCGTCGATCAACACCAGATTCCTCTCTCGCACGCTTCCATTCGACCGAGGGAGATGAACCTATCCGTATCATGCCAGAGGACATTACTGAATGTTTTACAAACCCGTGATTATCTCGTAAAGGACGAGAAGTTGAAGCTATTTCAGCAGAGGGATTCTTACTGTCATGCGCAGTTTGCACAATATATACTACTACCTTTTGGTAGAAATTGTCTTACATTTCTCAAGCCGAGTCACACTACGAAATACACAATTTACATCAGAACATTTAATAGACTAATATGAAGAAGAAATGTTTTCTTCTTCTTCTTCTTCTTCTTTTTCTTCTTCTACTCTTATCTCCGGAAGGAGTCGTCGGGGCTCCAACATATTGAATTGTCTACCATTCTCTTCTATTTGTCGGAGTTGTATGCCAGAGCCTGAATCTCCAAGAATGGTTTCTTGGCGTGTTCATCATGTGGCGTGTTTCGAGAATTTTTACCTGACGGAGCCTATTACTCTCCAGGTTAGACCCCAGCCTATGTCCTCCAACCAGGTGGCTGTTTTCGTTCATTTGAGGAACCCTTTCGCCCTGGCAGCAATGACCTCAGAAGAGATGTCATGAAGCTATAATAGCGAAATAAGTATAACCATGACTTAAGAGCGATGATTTGAAAGGAACAAATTTTAAGAATGAACAAATATCTGTTAGATTTTCTTCTTACTGATCAAATATTTTTTTATTGAAAACTAATAAGGTTTTAATCAGAATATTTGATTGCTTCTTGTTACTAATTATACATAATAAACGTGGATCGAATCCTGTTTGTGAATTTTCAGCTCCATATTCATATATTGAATAACATTTTACATTGTCACTGCACCGAGAAACGTTGGAGAACAAAGCAAATATATGTGAAATCTCGCTTTCTGATCCATTCATTTCAATTGCTTTATTCTAATTTGTAGTAAGAAGCAAAAGAACGAGGCACTAATGTAGAGATTGTGCAACGCGTCTTTGCATACAAACGCGGTTGTGATCTGTCATATTTTGAACGCCTGACGTTGAACGAGTTCATAAATTACTTTTGAAACTTATTTTGATATGGCGTGAAAGACTTAAGAGTAATCAGGAATCTTTACTGGTAACAAACCGCTTGTATACGGACAGGTAATGAATTCAGCGTTGTGTGTTGTGGTGCAGTGGATATCGGCTCGGAACGAGATAATCGGAGTGCCGAGTTCGAATTCCAGTTGAATCCATTGCATTCACTTACGCACAAATACCCTTGGGAAAGGTATTAATCTGTCTCTTCCCTCCAGTTATGGGTTAAATAGCAGGACAGATTGGGTTCTATAACCTTGGCTGGCAACCAATCTACTGCAGAAAGCAATGGAAACTTACTGTGGGATAATCTTTTGCCCGGTCAGTCATGTCTCTTTCGAGACATGATCGCCCAAGCGTGTATCACGTATGGCACTTAACTGACTGAACGAATTCAGTAAATATGCAAAGATAGAAAGGGGCGTAAGACAAGGATGCCTCTTTTCACCAGATATATTCAACTTCTACAGCGAGATTAGTCTGAGGACCCTAGAAGTTATGCCTACATTTGTAATCGGCCACAATTTGAAGAACATCGTTACGCAGATAATAAAGTGCTGATAGCAGACACAGAAAGGAAACTACAAGACATCCTACAGAAAGTAGCTAAAGAGAGTGCCAAGAAAGGACTACAAATAAACAGCAAGAAAACCGAATGCATGGTCATCAGCAAATAGGGCAGCCCAATATGCAAAATACAGGTTGGGGATAGTAGAATCAAGCAGGTACAAATATTTAAATACCTGGGAAGTGTTATAACAGGAGACGGAAAGTGCGATACAGAGATCTGAAGGCGAATTGGCATGGCAAAGAAAGCATTCCAGAAGTTGAGTAAAGTCTTAAGAAACAGAACAATTTCGCTAGAAACAAAGGAAAGAGCACTGGATTGCTATGTGATGTCAGTTCTTCAATATGGCAGTGAATGCTGGACATTATCATCCTAGATGATGGAAAAACTACAGAAGGATGCTGCGAATATCATGGATCGAGCATGTGAGCAATGATGGGGAGAAAAAGGCAATTAATACTGAGCATCAATAAGAGACAGCTGAAGTTCCTGGAACATGCAGTGAGGAAGGAGGGCTTGGAGAACCTAATACTAACAGGCCGGTCAGAGGGGAAAAGAGACAGGGAAAAGCAACGGATAACATATTTGACGAACCTAATCAACTGGATGATGGAACGAGCGTTGCATGATGTAACAGGAGAAGGCGTGCTAAGAGCCACCAGGGATAGGGTGACGTGGAAAGCCATGATCACCTACGTCCTGAAGGAACAGGGCACACAGAAGAAGAAGAAGTAGAAGAAGAAGAAGAAGAAGAAGAAGAAGAAGAAGAGTTAATCTAATCTTTGTTTAATTTCTGAGGTTGATATTGGACTCGTCCAGTTTAAGTTTATGTTTGTCAGTGAAGTTTCAGTCTTTTAAACTAGTGAAATTTGCACTGTTTAAATTAACTGGAGATTTCAACTGTTGATTTTCAAGTCAAAACACTCATCACAAAAAACTGACGCAGAACCATATTTAGCCTTCAAAATTCAGTTTACGACGAAAAAAAACTTATTTGATATCGATACCAGGAAATTAAAATTTGACTTACATCCATTCATTTTTCTTTCAGTCTACGAAGGGGGTTGGGTTGAATAATATGGTAGAGGAGAGATCAAACAACAATGTTATAAAGCAATTTGTCATGTAAAAACTTGACATTCTGAATAAACACAATTTTTATTTCAGTATATTTTTTCCGGATTGTAGTGCACACCGCTGTAGTAGTCTAGGGGATAACGGCATATCACGTTGAATACAACGGTTCTCGTTCGATCACCGAAGTTATGCAACGTGAGCCTGGTCAGTACTTAGATGGGTGACCGCTTGGGAAGTCCAAGCGCTGTAAGCGTTTAGTGACGGATATGCGTTGTGGTGCAGTGGATGTCGGCTTGGAAAAAGAAATCGGTGAGCCGATTTCGAATCCCAGTTGAGTACCCTGCATTCACTTAAGCCCTGGTACCCTTGGGAAAGGTATTAATCGGTCACTTCCCTCCAGTTATGGGTTAAATAACAGGATGGGGCTTGGAGGCAACCCATCCAGTGTTGGTGTCACAATAAAAACACCCTTGGTATCCCTGGCGAAGCATCAAGTATTCAGCTATTTGACAACATTATGAACTTCGCTCTAAAGTGCGCCAGGGTTCCAAATGCACAGAGAATACTGGAGGGGTGTAGTGAGTTCTATCTCGGCCAAGGTTGCAGGACGACGACGAGTCTAGGGGTTTTTAAATCAGGAGAAAGAGGGGGTCACATCTTGGGAGTTATGACCGTGTAAAATCTCAGAAAACCATTCCTGTGTCACGTTGAAAAATTACGGCTTCCACTGAGTTCTAGAGAGTAAACACCGTACGCATCACCTTGGTGTAAGCGATGAAGTTGATCCTGAGACCCTGTAGGAAGAGGTGGGACGGCACGATTGCTAACGGCTTCAAGGCCATCAAAGACGAAGAATTTTGTGCGCATCATCGTGGGTAACATTGTAGGCTGTGCATAAAGCCGCCTATTGTTCCTTCTGCCCTCCTGGCTACTTTCAAAAAGCTACTTATCTTAGAATCATTGCAGCTTGTGGATTGAGCCACGAGGGCAAAGCGTCTTTTCATATCCTGAGCCATACTGAAAGCGGCTATCTTAAAGTTATGGTTCTCTGAAGGAGAAATAATAAAGACACACTTTAGAGAATGCTCCATAATATTAAGATAGGCTGTCTTTATTTTATTTCTCGTTAAAGATGTGTTCTCAGATATGTGACGCACCCAGTATTCTAACACAAGGTTAAAAATTCTGGCACTTTGTGAGAATTAAATGCTCGGTTAGATTTACTTGTGAACTGTTACTTTACGGTCGGCGTTGTGCTTGGTAAAATAAACATATATGCGTGTTTGCATTTATTTCATCTGTTTCTTTTTTGCACCGACCTTTGAGCAAAAAAAAACAGGCTTAAATATTCATTGGTTGCTTGGATGTTGTGCAGCATGCAGGTTGCCTCAGTAACAGCTACCATTTTCTCTTATGAGGGAGAAAGAAAGGAAGCAGATAGAGAAATGGGAGGACAAAAGATAGAAAACGATAGAGAAAGAGTGGAGAAGAAAGAGAGGAGAAGAAATAGAGGAGAAGAAAGAGAGGAAAACAGCGAATAAATACAAACGAAATTGCATTTGCTTCATGTTTTTCACACACAGAAAATCCGTATTCGATTGTGTTATATTTTGAACAATCTTCATATTCAAACCAATCGTCAACCTTCAGAATCTAATTCCCCAAAATAAACCTACCCCTAAAAAGGTCAGTTAAATGCCATACGGGATATACGCTTGGGCGATCATGTCTCGAAAGAGACATGACTGACTGGGCAGAAGATTATCCCGCAGTAGGTTGCTATTGCTTACTACGGTAGACTGGTTGCCGACCAAGGCTATAGAACCCAATCTGTCCTGTTATTTAATCCATAACTGGAGGGAAGAGACGGATTAATACCTTTCCCAAGGGTATTTGCGCGTAAGTGAATTCAATGAATTCGACTGGAATTCGAACTCGGCTCCCCGATTTCTCGTTCCGAGCCGATACTTGTAAATAAATCGATTGACATACAGTGGCATGTTTTTTTTAAGTGCAATAAAAGAATAGTTTTTAATTTCGTAAATATGGAACGTGTCTACGAGAGGAAGCAAAAAAGTTATTGATTTCATTAAGAATTAATTCCTCAAAAAATCTGATGTTTGGTCATTAAATAAAATTTTGGGAAGAGGGTCGAGTTCAACACTTTACGGCACTACCTTATATATATATATATATATATATATATATATATTAGAAAATTTTTTAGATATTCTTCAATTTCATGGGTAATATGTATTTCGCCACTGCTGACCATGCGGCTCGTCAGACCCAAATGATACAACAATTAATCCTCAAAATATTCCCGAAAATCATTACACACAGACACTCACGTGTCCGTATTGAGAATAGACACTTGTAAAGGTAATTTACAAAAACCAATTCCTCGCTCCTTCAAAAAAAAAAAAAATAAATAAAAATAAAAAAATAAACCCAAAGAGAGAAAAAAGAAAACTTATAGACAATTGATAAATGGAAAGAAAAGAAGAAAAAGGAAAGAAAAGAAGAAAAAGGAAAGAAAAGAAGAAAAAGGAAAGAAAAGAAGAAAAAGGAAAGAAGAAAAAGGAAAGAAAAGAAGAAAAAGAAAAGAAGAAAAAGGAAAGAAAAGAAGAAAAAGGAAAGAGAACGCACAATATACAGAGAAATGAAAATTAACATCATATATCGACACACTCGAAACTTGCCATAGACATAGGATATGTACGTTTATTAATATAACGCCCTTGACCAAAACTGTTACCAAAAGTATAAGAATTTTAAACTTGCTGGTAGCAGCACGTGCGTCTGTCTTCTTGAATATGGTAAAAATTAAGCCATTTTGTTTTTTATTTTTATTTATTTTTATCTTCTGTTATTTTACCCGTTTTTGTAGAATTTCTAACTTTCATGTCTAATTTCAAGGTTTTTTTTTTCTAGCAGAAATCTCTTTGACTAGACTTAACTAAGTTAAAACTTAGCTAGTCACTAACTTCTTTTTTTTCTCAATTGGAGTAGATAGACAAAACTATAGCCCGGTTCACACTCCACCCACGTCTATTGAACAGGTTAAGAGGCTCATCCCTTGTTCCTTGTTTAGGATGTGGTTTCCGGCTTTCTCTTTTCCACTCTTTTCACTCTTTTTTCTCAATTGGAGTAGATAGACTAAACTATCGCCCGGTTCACACTCCGCCCACGTCTATTGAACAGGTGAAGAGGCTCATCCCTTGTTTCTTGTTTAGGATGTGGTTTCCGGCTTTCTCTTTTCCAAACTTTTCACTCCTACGTAGCCCCCTGCGCTTCAGTGGCGTTACCGCCTTGCTCGGGGTGATATGATTATATATATATATATATATATATATATATATTACAAATCGGTTCTATATGTTGAACATTGTTTTATTAACATTTGTATAATAATACTATACATATGTACACCGTCTTCATATATATCTAACTAGCAGTATAGCCCGGCGTTGCCCAGGTGTAATGAAAGCTTTAAAACTAATCCATGGTCCTGGAGCTCAGACTCTTTGGACGTTGGCACGAAGGACTAAAAAGCAATAGTTGTTTCCAGTTAAAGCGAAACCGTAGACTGAAAGAAAAATGAATGGATGTAAGTCAAATTTTGATTTCCTGCTATCGATATCAAATAAGTTTGTTTCGTTGTAAACTGAATTTTTAAGGCTAAATAAATCCTCTGAGTAAATAGTATCATGGCTGAGACTAAGAACTACAATTATACCTACTTAGAGCCAAACCCGAAGCAAAAACTATAATAAAAAGGACTGAAAAAATACAGTCATACACACAGATAAACAGACACACACAGAAACATCTTGCCTTTTATATATATATATTATCGATTTTCTGCCCTACTGTAAGAACTGCAACTTTGAAACTTCTGAATATCGTTTCTTAGGTCTTTGTCTATGAGTGCATCAAATTTTATTAAAACCAAACCACTCCTTCTATAACCCGTTTTTTTCGATTATTGATTTTCGATATTTATCGGGGGTACCTCGACACAAAACCTCGCTAAGAACACTCGCAGACGCTTATAGTACAATTGTCTAAATTTTCAAGAAAATCGATTCAGCCGTTTCGGAGTCTATAGGTAAAAAACACACACACATACACAGTTCAGATAATTTACGCCACTATATATATATATATATATATATATATATATATATATATATATATATAATAGACAATGAGTATGTGTCCAAGCCGTATGCACACCAGGTGGGTTGAGCCAGCTTCCTCCCGACGGAGAAAATTTCATTTGGATTTGTTTAAGGGCGGGGCCCCAAGTCCTACCCTGTTATTTAATCAATAACTGGAGGGAAGGATTAATACCTTTCCCAAGGGTACTTGTGCGTAAGTGAATGCAGGCTATTCAACTGGAATTCGAAATCGGCTCACCGAGCCGACATCCACTGCACCACAACGCACATCCTTCAATAAACGCTTACAGCACCCGGTATTCCAAGCGGTCACCCATCTAAGTACTGACCAGGCTCAACGTTGCTTAACTTCGGTGATCGAACGTGAAGTGGTGTATTTAACGTGATATGACCGGAAGCTGACAATGAATAACTATTATATTCGATCATGAATTGTTCTAAACATCGTATTTTGGCCTTAATCTCAGGTGAAAATAATGACAAAAATTGTCCAAAATTTATTCTTTTTATTGCGCTGATTCTAAGCTTTCGGATTACATGAACGATCTGCAGAGTGGTTGTAGGGACTTAACATAATGACATCCACTGTCAAAGATGACATTCTCTTGTGTTGACATAAAACATTGTTATGCGACAATAACAGTCACCGAATGGCAGACGCAGATTGTGACTAGATTGAAATGTGAACTTACTGAGTGTGGGTTGCTTTGATTTAATGGTGATGGCCTCCAATATCTGAAGGTTCTTTTTACCGTGTGTATGTGTGAGTATTATAGTGTTATCGACTAAAATATGTCTAATATTACATAGATGGCGATGTTTTTCTAAGAAATGTTGTTTAATTGAACAATGATCAGAAAGGTGATAGATAAGTTTACAGGAGAGTATGGTTGTAGTAAAACCAATATATATATTTTCCTAAGAAGATTTCTCGAATATTCTGACCAGTGGATACTAAAAATGTACTGTTTAATTATCCACGCAAATCCGAGTATCGATTAGGAATAATGTTCAAACAAAAAAATTTAAATATGTCAGTTAATGCCAGTTTCGTAATATATATATATATATAATCCCATTAGTTTGTGCTTCTTCTAATATATATATATATATATATATATCAGAAAAATTTAGGCAGACACATTATTTCATGGTAAATAGGAAATGTAGGCCTTTATTGTACAGAAGATTTTACACGAATTCGTGTACAATCTTCTGTACAATAAAGACGGAAGCTGATGATGGTTCGCCTGAAATACACCTACATTTCCGATTTACCATGAAATAATGTGTCTGCCTAAATGCTTTCTTATATTTGCTCTATATGTATTCATATACATATATATTTAGATCTTTCTTAGAGAGTTATCCTGCCACTGTATGTACAGGATACTCCTTTGGATTCATTTTATATCTCCACCGCATGCTTATATATATATATATATAAGATAATTCATCAAGTTTTTATTAGACCTCAACAGAATGCAGAAAGCAGAAAGCACTGGACGGCGCGTTTCGTCTTGTCTTATATTTGGAACTCATCAGCAGTGCGGATCCACTACCAGGAATTGAAACCCAGACAGTTGTGTTATTAAGCAGATGTCATACAAACTGTACCACAGGCCCCAGTGATAAAGAGGTAACTTTTTTGAGGTAACTAATTAAACTTGATATAGTGCCACTCATTCACATATTCTTAAGAGGAACTCATCCAAGCTCCTTTAACCATAGGACTGTGCCTCCCAGAGCCACGAACCAGCCCAGAACCAAGTCGCTCACTCCGGAGCTTTATGATCTGGTTCAAGCAACGATATGTCATGTGAGTCCCAAATATAGGGCGAAACGGCATATGTGAATTAGTGACGCTATATCAAGTTTAATTTGTTATATTTTCGTCACCAGGGCCCGTGGTACAGTTGGTATGATATCTGCTTAATAACACAACTGTCTGGGTTTCAATTCCTGGCAGTGGATGCGCACTGCTGTATGAGTCCCAAATATAGGACGAAACGGCCGTCTAGTTCTTTCTGCATTCTGTTGAGGTCGAATAAAAACTTGATGCATTACCTAAATATTTCAAATCCTTCTACAATTTCAGTCAATAAATGTGTACATACATAAAATGATTTGTTTGAACATTATTTTTGATCGATACTCGTATTTAAGTCGATATTGTGTTTATAATCAAACAGTATTACATATTTACCGGCCTGATTATTTGCGATAAATTTTTGTTACGAAAACGTGTGCCATTCGGCAGGAATCGAACCTGCGACACCCTATCCATATAGGGGAAGCCACCATGTGATCTGGCGCGTCTTTGACCTACTCGACCACGAATGGCAATCAGTCTAAACGAAGTAAAATTAAGCCAAAAATGAAATTTTCGAATTCATCGTAATAACCATCTCTGCTCTGAAATGTATCGTAATGTCAACAAATGTAAACATGTTACGGAAATTAACGAAGATTAACGAAATTGATTATAAACAACCGACAATTTGAAATGATTTGTTTTGAACATTATTGTCGATCGATACTCGTATTTAAGTAGATATTCTGTTTATAATCAAACAATAATATATATTTATTTCTACTGGCTTGATTTTTTACGATAAATTTTAGTTACGAAAATGTGTGTCATTCGGCACTTTCAAAGCAGATATGGTAGAAATACGGTAGAAATAATACTGTTTTTTAATAAACAGAATATCTACTTAAATACGAGTATCGATGAAAAATAATGTTCAAACAAATAATTTCAAATTGTCGGTTGTTTATAACCAATTCCGTTAATATATATATATTATATATATATAATATATATATATATAATATATATATATATATATATATATATATATATATATATATATATATATATATATAATGCAGTATCAATACTCTATCTCCATCCCGATATCGAGCACTTTACGATAAAAACCTGCTTGCTAAAATGCCTGTTATCAGTAAAACTACTGATAACAAAGCAATAATCTTTGCGCTAAAGA
Organism: Ascarosepion bandense; assembly: GCA_037127315.1. NCBI lineage: Eukaryota > Metazoa > Mollusca > Cephalopoda > Sepiida > Sepiidae > Ascarosepion > Ascarosepion bandense. The sequence goes on along the minus strand of JBBBDQ010001236.1, from coordinate 1,540,048 downwards.
TTATCGCAACTCAACAATATATATATATATATATATATATATATATATATATATATATATATATGTATATATATATATATAAATATATATATGAAAAAAGTGTGAGAAGTCGTAAACGTTTTGTTTAAAGATTATATTTATTGCTATTATTTTTATTAATATTATTATTTTTTGTATAATAAATACAATAAGTGTCCATAATTATATTTGTCTCGCTACACATGTTTCGAGTCTAAAGATGACTCTCTTCAGGCGAATAAATTTCTTGATACGAATTTTCAATCAGAAGTGAACTTTGTATACACAGAAGAATGTCTCTGGTTCGATAAGTTTTGCTTTCTCTCAAAGAAAAATAACTGCAGGTTACTCATGCATTGTTCCCCTGTGGAAAACAGCGGTGACACGTTAGCAAGACAAGTAGTTATGGGTAGTGTGATCGTTTCGGCATTATTCTGCTGAAAAACACCGTGTCCTACCTTTTTACGGGGGGCCAGTCACTTTGTCGCTTGCTTCTTAACATCGTTCGAGGCAACTTTCTTCTACGATAGAGATGTAGTTGACTAATGCAACTTGTTATCTTAACAAACAACCTCTTCAGATCTCTCAATCTCACTGAGCGAGTATACTGTTTATTTTTTATTTATTGTATTTTCCTTTAGGGTATCTTATTTTCTTTTTATTGTATTTCTTTTCTTTTCTTTTTATTGTATCTCTTTGTCGTTTCTTTTTCTCTTTTTACCGTTTTCTCTGTTTTCTTTCTCTTCTTTTTTCTGTTTTCTCCCTTTTTTTTCTCATCGTCTACTTTTTCTGTATCTTTGCTTTTTTCTATTATTTGAGGTTCTTTTTAAATGAGCGAGAAATGTTTCGTAAATAACCGTTACAAATGTCTATTCTAAATATGGACATGTGAGCGTCTATGTAAAAAAAAAAAAAATTAGGAGATATTTTGAGGACCAACCATTTGGGTCTGACGAGCCGCAATATGCGGTGAAATATGTATTACCCATTGTAATAATCCAAAATCTTTTCTAAAAACATATATATATATATACGTGTGTGTGTGTGTGTGTGTGTGTGTGTGTGTGTGTGTGTGTGTGTGTGTGTGTTAGAATCCGTTGGGGTTTCAAATCAAATACGCGGAAAACTTTACGTAGCCAATACTAAAGCGCTTAGAATCGAACCCTAAGTGAACTGTTCGGTCTCCATTGAATCATCTCAGTTGGCAAATTAAGTTGTTCCTGTAGGATAAATCTAAGCAAAAGAGATGCGGGGGTTTTGCTATGAGTGGAATTCTTTGGTAGTGAAATGGACGGCCTCTAGAATGTTAACAATAATGTTAAAATGACCTCTTCTGCTTACATTGAATTCCTAAGAGCCAACCTGTAGATATAACTTAAGAAGTCGACTGTGATATTCAAATGAAAAGTCATTTCATGCATTGCAAAAGTCTCACCAGCTCCTCCTGCAATTGAAGCTGATAAATATTTACGTGAGTTTGGATGTAAAGACGACAGCTTCGTTATGTGATTCCAAATTTAAACCCCATTGAGAATCTTTCCAGAATTGTAAAGAGGCATATATATATATATATATGAGGGCGCCAAAAATATCAAGAAATGAATCTTGAAAAGCAATGCTAAATTTTTATAAAACAATTATGAAGAAATCCTAAAATGAGCTTCTTTTTACAGTTGGTTGCTTCAAGTCATTAAAGGGAAAGGAAATGAGTTCAGTAAAAGGCAGTCCCATATGCCAACTACAGGTGAGGGACACTAAAATCAAGCAGGTACAAAAATTTAAATACCTGGGAAGTGTTATAACAGAAGACGGAAAGTGCGACACAAAGATCCGAAAGCGAATTGACATTCCAGAAGTTGAGTAAAGTATTAACAAACAGGACAATTTAACTAGAAACAAAGAGAGTACTGGATTGCTATGTGATGCCGGTTCTTCAATATGGCAGTGAATGTTGGAGAATATCATCAAAGATGAAGGAAAAAATTGAAGCAACTGAAATGTGATTCTACAGAAGGATGCTGCGAATATCATGGATTGAGCATGCGAGCAATGATGAGGTTTTGGAAATGATGGAAACGAAAAGGAAATTGATACTGAACATCAGGAAGAGACAGCTGAAGTTCCTATGACATGTAATGAGGAAAGTGGGCTTGGATAACCTGATACTAACAGGCCAGATAGAGAGAAAAAAGACAGGGGAAAGCAGCGGATAACATATATGAAGGTCCTAATCAATTGGATGATGGAACGAGGGTTGCATAGTGTAACAGGAGAAGGCGTGCTAAGAGCCACCAGGGATAGGGAGACGTGGAAAGCCATGATCGCCTACGCCCTGAAAGGATATGGCACATAAAAGAAGAATATATATGCCAACTGTTTGTAAGAAATTATAATATGGATATAAAGTGCGGGATCAATTCTATATTATAATCAATATAAAAAATGATCCCTCATTTTGTGGACATGCTAGTTTCTATACATTTATATTCTAGATTTATCGGCTTGAGCTAGTGGATGACAGAACGAGGGTTGAATGGTGTAACAGAGAAGGCGTGCCAAGAGCCACCAGGGATAGGGAGACGTGGAAAGCCATGATCGCCTACGTCCTGAAAGGACAGGGCACATAGAAGAAGAAGTAAAATTATTTTGATGCTTTGTGGTTATATACAGTTTGTTGGTAGCAGCGTTGTACGCCGCTTTCTTGAATAATTTTATTGTTGCTCTTCAGTGATTTATCCTTTCACGCTTTGAGTTATTTTTTTTTTCCGAGTATTTCATGAAATGGTTTAATGGTCTTAGCCTTTGAGCGTTGAAAACACTTGGGAAATGAAACTTCTACTTGTAAGCAAACGGAATGTAATCAGCAAGAGGAAGAATCCAGCATATAAACTATGAAATCGAAGTACCAAGATCAAACAAGAATAAAGATTGAAATATCTATGAAATATTTTAACAGGCGACGGAAAATGAAATATCGAAAACCGAAGATGCATTTCGATAGCAAAAGTTGCCATAGAAAAATAAACAAATTAAGAAACAAGAATATTTTATTAAAAACAAAGAAAAGGTGCTGATACCATTAGCCCTTCTCTGTTGTCGTGAATACTGGACAATCTTTTTGCAGATTAAGAAGAAACCTGAATCAACAGAAATGAGGTTCTTCAAAATGATGCTAAGAATACCATTGACCTGATATGTGTGTAATAAGGAAATTTTCAAGACAATAGAAGAAAAAAAAATACTTATCCATAGAATCTGAAAGAGACAGCTGAAATTTCTAGGACACATAATGAGGAAAGAAGACGTGGAGAATTTATCACTCACAGGACATATTGAAAGAAAGTGAGACAGTAGGAGACAGTGACTAAATTAACAATCGAGTGCTTGTGCAAATAGATGGCAATATAATGAGTTTGAGGAATGATGAAAAGATAAACCTTACAAAAAGCTGCAAAAGTTAGGAAGTTGTAGAGAGCCACGATCGATTGTTACTATTTTTGTCTCTCTCTCTCTTTTTAAAGATTTTACTTTAAAAATTCCAGAGTATGCGTACATTTAAAATATTTTAAGGCAACCGACAAAATCCCCGATGCATATATTAGCAAAGCAATTAGTGCAAATATATTTTTTAAAGATTTCAAATTTTCGTTTGAGCGTGTATTTCAGGAAAATTTATTTAAAGACACTTTGCATTTGAAATTCGGTAAATTACGGTTACTGTTGTGTAATTTTATCGCTAATTCCTCTTCAAATTTGATTGTAGAAAATTATTGCCTTCGATGCGAAATACGTTCGATTCATTTTCTTGTAAGTAATTAGTATATTTTACGCAGCGATGATGCTCGACGTGGGACAGAAGTAGATTGAAAATGTAATGACAATATGTTTCTTCACAAATTTGGTCAAAGTTGAAATTAATCTGCCATTTCGTTTTTAGGCAGAGTTAAGAATATATTTGTTAAAAAGAATTTGTTAAATGAAAACGAATAAATATGGCAATATCGTCGACATATGGTAGATCAGTGTCTTGTCAGCTGAGACTGTGTGCACGCATGCGCATACCACCATAAAGTGCAAAAAAAATTTTCAGTTTTCACGCCGAATGCGCTGCTAAATATAATGGAAATAATTCAAATTAAATATTGCAAAATCAAATTCGAACGAAATTATTAAAGTTATTTCTGATTGATACGCGCGGACGTAGTTTACAGAAGTGACGTTTCTACGATATTTCATTTAGAATTATATCTAGCTTCATGTACATTATGCTATCTATCATCAAATTGCTTTATATTTTTTAAAGACTAGCAGTATAGCCCGGCGTTGCTCGGGTGTAATGAAAGCTTAAAAATAATCCATGGTCCTGGAGCTCAGACTCTTTGGATGTTGGCATGAAAGACTAAAAAGCAATAATTGTTTCCAGTTAAAGCAAAACCGTAGATTGAAAGAAAATGAATAGATGTAAGTCAAATTTTGATTTTCTGGTATCGATATCAAATAATTTTTTTTCGTCGTAAACTGAATTTTGAAGGCTAAATAAGTCCTCTGAGTAAATGGTATCATGGCTGAGACTAAAAACTACAATTATACCTACTTAGAGCCAAACACAAAGCAAAACCCGAAGCAAAAACTAAAATAAAAGGGCTGAAAAATACAGACATACAGGCAGATAAACAGACACACACAGAAACATCTTGCCTTTTATATATATATATATATATATATATATATATATATATATATATATATATATTATAGATTTTTTGCACTATTGTAAGAACCGCAACCTTGAAACTTCTGAATATCGTTTCTTATGTCTTTGTCTATGAGATATCAAATTTGATTAAAATCGGACCACTCCTTCTATAACCCGATTTTTCGATTATCGATTTTCGATATTTATCGGGGGTACCTTGACACAAAAACCTAGTTAAGAACACTCGCAGACGCTTATAGTACAACTGTGTAAATGTTCAAGAAAATCAGTTCAGCCGTTTCGAGTCTATAGGTAACGGACACACACACACACACACACACACACACACACACACACACACACACACACACAAAGTTCCATTTGTAAATAAGTTTAGATGATCTGATGTGCATGACACAAGGCCAGTATATTAATACTTACTGAAAAGCTAATGATTGAGACTGGCAATGCCACGAAAACGAAAATATTCTCCTGATTTTAATTTATGAAAATCTTTTACCAAGGACCTGTCATTATTCAGAATTTAGATTTGATATTTTTATTAAATGGCTTAATAAATGGAATTCAGCATTCGTATAAAATCAATAATAAAATTAAAAGTACAAAATAAGCAGATGATTCGCGTGTGGAACATTTCTATGCTAAAGGTCACCAAATACAAAGCTCGTAGCTGTTGGAATTTTTGGGTACCCCTGTATACTAGTGAGACAGCCATGAGCCGACTCATTTTATAGTTCACCAATGAGAAGGTTCAAAATATTCAATGCGACGTGTATAAAAGGAGGCCATGTTTTTCCGAGTATTGGCAATCTGATCCAATTCAGTAGAGTGTCCTGACTCGTGAGTTAATCTTTGACGTTGTTTCATTGAACAGATTACGTACTGCGCTGTATTCTATATTCATAAACTATGGTGGACATGGTAAACAGTAGCCGTTCAAGATAGATAGTTACAGTCAATATGACTTGAACAGAAGTTGGTTAGAAGGGAAAGAGAGGAAAATAAGATACATAACGATTGACCCTTGACCTGAACATTTGACATGGAAATAGCGGTAGAGTAGTGACACACTTGCAACGTTGCGTCAATGGGAGAAAGAGTCATCACCCACAAGGCTACGTAAACGATTTTGAACTCTGTCAAGGCTGGAAGCTTGAAAATATTGTGTGATAAATAATTTAAGCTTTCACTCGATAGCTGATATAATGAACAGCATGATAATATGCACCCAACACGCCTCGTCTAATGATAATGACGTGATTAGAAATGCCCGAGGATTTATTTAGCGAAGATCTTCGGTGAAAGTATACGAAGAGATGAAAACTTACCATTTTGTCTGTCTTTATTGTCTGGAAATTCAATATTGTATTTGTATTTTTTGCCTTTAATCGGCTTTGTTAAATTCGGCATCACGTCTGTTTGACTTTTGTAAAGATAAGAAATATCGCCAAATTGAATCAATATTAAAAAAGGTCTTTGATCTTCCAAAAAGCAACGTCATCTGGATACAGAGCGAACAGTTGATAAATGAAATGACTGTATATTAGAGATATTTTCTGAAGTTAACTTAGGCTGACACAAGGCTATAAGTGTAGAGCGCCAGGTGAATTTTCACTTTAGTGTTAATAATTTTGTAAAATTAGCTCACTAATCGTTGCATTCACTTACGCGTAATTTTCCGTGTCTTCTCCCTCCACCTATGGGTTAAATGGCAGGACAGATTGGGTTCTACATATTAGTCTACGGTAGAAAGTATTGGCAATCTACTGCGGGAAAATATTCTCTCTAGTCAGTAATGACTCAAAAAAAGACATGATTGTCCAAGTGTGTATCATGTATGGCACTTAACTTACTGACTGAATCATTGCTCATAGGCAAGACGTTCAATGATTTCATTATTTTATGTTTTATTTGTTGATATTAATATTTTCAGTTTAAACCGCAGTTTTTTAAAGAAATAGCCAATGGTTTACTATTTTCTGATCTGTTACATCCCCTCATTTCAAACCTCCGCTGCCTTGCGGCCATATCCAGTCATGGAAAAGGCTTCAGGAGTAAACCCCGACGTAAAATCAGGAGTCGGAGTCCCTAAGGTAGTTCGCTGTTGTATTCCACTAGTTCTGGCAAATCCTGCGACAACACTGGTCCCAAATTGTAACGACACTTTCGTTCCTTTTGTTTAATCAGTTTTTTTAATCATTTCACCCCAAGCAAGGCATTTCACTGCCACAGTTGCGCAGAGGGTTACATAGGGGAAAGTGATGAGAAAGAGTGGTTAGGGGGTCACATAGGGGAAAGTGATGAGAAAGATTGGTTAGGGGGTTACATAGGGGAAAGTGATGAGAAAGAGTGGTTAGGAGGTTACATAGGGGAAAGTGATGAGAAAGAGTGGTTAGGGGGTCAAATAGCGGAAAGTGATGAGAAAGCGTGGTTACGGGTTACATAGCGGAAAGTGATGAGAAAGAGTGGTTAGGGGGTTACATAGGGGAAAATGATGAGAAAGAGTGGTTAGGGGGTCACATAGCGGAAAATGATGAGAAAGAGTGGTTAGGGGGTTACATAGGGGAAAGTGATGAGAAAGAGTGGTTAGGGGGTCACAGAGGGGAAAGTGATGAGAAAGAGTGGTTAGGGGGTTACATAGCGGAAAAGGATGAGAAAGAGTGGTTAGGGGGTTACATAGGGGAAAGTGATGAGAAAGAGTGGTTAGGGGGTTACATAGGGGAAAATGATGAGAAAGAGTGGTTAGGGGGTCACATAGCGGAAAGTGATGAGAAAGAGTGGTTAGGGGGTCACATAGGGGAAAGTGATAAGAAAGAGTGGTTAGGGGGTTACATAGCGGAAAATGATGAGAAAGAGTGGTTAGGGGGTTACATAGGGGAAAGTGATGAGAAAGAGTGGTTAGGGGGTCACATAGCGGAAAATGATGAGAAAGAGTGGTTAGGGGGTTACATAGGGGAAAGTGATGAGAAAGAGTGGTTAGGTGGTCACATAGCGGAAAATGATTAGAAAGAGTGATTAGGGGGTCACATAGCGGAAAGTGATGAGAAAGAGTGGTTAGGGGGTCACAGAGGGGAAAGTGATAAGAAAGAGTGGTTAGGGGGTTACATAGGGGAAAGTGATGAGAAAGAGTGGTTAGGGGGTTACATAGGGGAAAGTGATGAGAAAGAGTGGTTAGGGGGTCACATAGCGGAAAATGATGAGAAAGAGTGGTTAGGGGGTTACATAGGGGAAAGTGATGAGAAAGAGTGGCTAGGTGGTCACATAGCGGAAAATGATTAGAAAGAGTGATTAGGGGGTCACATAGCGGAAAGTGATGAGAAAGAGTGGTTAGGGGGTCACAGAGGGGAAAGTGATAAGAAAGAGTGGTTAGGGGGTTACATAGGGGAAAGTGATGAGAAAGAGTGGTTAGGGGGTTACAAAGGGGAAAGTGATGAGAAAGAGTGGTTAGGGGTTACATAGGGGAAAATGATGAGAAAGAGTGGTTAGGGGGTCACATAGCGGAAAATGATGAGAAAGAGTGGTTAGGGGGTTACATAGGGGAAAGTGATGAGAAAGAGTGGTTAGGGGGTTACATAGGGGAAAATGATGAGAAAGAGTGGCTAGGGGGTCACATAGCGGAAAGTGATGAGAAAGAGTGGTTAGGGGGTCACAGAGGGGAAAGTGATAAGAAAGAGTGGTTAGGGGGGTTACATGGGGAAAAGGGGAAAATGATGAGAAAGAGTGGCTAGGGGGTCACATAGCGGAAAGTGATGAGAAAGAGTGGTTAGGGGGTCACATAGGGGAAAGTGATAAGAAAGAGTGGTTTGGGGGTTACATAGGGGAAAGTGATGAGAAAGGGTGGTTAGGGGGTTACATAGGGGAAAGTGATGAGAAAGAGTGGTTAGGGGGTCACATAGCGGAAAATGATGAGAAAGAGTGGTTAGGGGGTTACATAGGGGAAAGTGATGAGAAAGAGTGGTTAGGTGGTCACATAGCGGAAAATGATTAGAAAGAGTGATTAGGGGGTCACATAGCGGAAAGTGATGAGAAAGAGTGGTTAGGGGGTTACAGAGGGGAAAGTGATAAGAAAGAGTGGTTAGGGGGTTACATAGGGGAAAGTGATGAGAAAGAGTGGTTAGGGGGTTACAAAGGGGAAAGTGATGAGAAAGAGTGGTTAGGGGTTACATAGGGGAAAATGATGAGAAAGAGTGGTTAGGGGGTCACATAGCGGAAAATGATGAGAAAGAGTGGTTAGGGGGTTACATAGGGGAAAGTGATGAGAAAGAGTGGTTAGGGGGTTACATAGGGGAAAATGATGAGAAAGAGTGGCTAGGGGGTCACATAGCGGAAAGTGATGAGAAAGAGTGGTTAGGGGGTCACAGAGGGGAAAGTGATAAGAAAGAGTGGTTAGGGGGTTACATAGGAGAAAGTGATGAGAAAGAGTGGTTAGGGGGTTACATAGGGGAAAGTGATGAGAAAGAGTGGTTAGGGGGTTACAAAGGGGAAAGTGATGAGAAAGAGTGGTTAGGGGTTACATAGGGGAAAATGATGAGAAAGAGTGGTTAGGGGGTCACATAGCGGAAAATGATGAGAAAGAGTGGTTAGGGGGTTACATAGGGGAAAGTGATGAGAAAGAGTGGTTAGGGGGTTACATAGGGGAAAATGATGAGAAAGAGTGGCTAGGGGGTCACATAGCGGAAAGTGATGAGAAAGAGTGGTTAGGGGGTCACAGAGGGGAAAGTGATAAGAAAGAGTGGTTAGGGGGTTACATAGGGGAAAATGATGAGAAAGAGTGGCTAGGGGGTCACATAGCGGAAAGTGATGAGAAAGAGTGGTTAGGGGGTCACATAGGGGAAAGTGATAAGAAAGAGTGGTTTGGGGGTTACATAGGGGAAAGTGATGAGAAAGGGTGGTTAGGGGGTTACATAGGGGAAAGTGATGAGAAAGAGTGGTTAGGGGGTCACATAGCGGAAAATGATGAGAAAGAGTGGTTAGGGGGTTACATAGGGGAAAGTGATGAGAAAGAGTGGTTAGGTGGTCACATAGCGGAAAATGATTAGAAAGAGTGATTAGGGGGTCACATAGCGGAAAGTGATGAGAAAGAGTGGTTAGGGGGTTACAGAGGGGAAAGTGATAAGAAAGAGTGGTTAGGGGGTTACATAGGGGAAAGTGATGAGAAAGAGTGGTTAGGGGGTTACAAAGGGGAAAGTGATGAGAAAGAGTGGTTAGGGGTTACATAGGGGAAAATGATGAGAAAGAGTGGTTAGGGGGTCACATAGCGGAAAATGATGAGAAAGAGTGGTTAGGGGGTTACATAGGGGAAAGTGATGAGAAAGAGTGGTTAGGGGGGTTACATAGGGGAAAATGATGAGAAAGAGTGGCTAGGGGGTCACATAGCGGAAAGTGATGAGAAAGAGTGGTTAGGGGGTCACAGAGGGGAAAGTGATAAGAAAGAGTGGTTAGGGGGTTACATAGGAGAAAGTGATGAGAAAGAGTGGTTAGGGGGTTACATAGGGGAAAGTGATGAGAAAGAGTGGTTAGGGGGTTACATAGGGGAAAATGATGAGAAAGAGTGGTTAGGGGGTTACATAGGGGAAAGTGATGAGAAAGAGTGGTTAGGTGGTCACATAGCGGAAAATGATTAGAAAGAGTGATTAGGGGGTCACATAGCGGAATGTGATGAGAAAGAGTGGTTAGGGGGTTACATAGGGGAAAATGATGAGAAAGAGTGGCTAGGGGGTCACATAGCGGAAAGTGATGAGAAAGAGTGGTTAGGGGGTCACAGAGGGGAAAGTGATAAGAAAGAGTGGTTAGGGGGTTACATAGGGGAAAGTGATGAGAAAGAGTGGTTAGGGGGTCAAATAGCGGAAAATGATGAGAAAGAGTGGTTAGGGGGTTACATAGGGGAAAGTGATGAGAAAGAGTGGTTAGGTGGTCACATAGCGGAAAATGATTAGAAAGAGTGATTAGGGGGTCACATAGCGGAAAGTGATGAGAAAGAGTGGTTAGGAGGTTACATCTGGCGAGGGGGACGTGATACATGGGCAACAGCTTGCCCTCCAAATAACATTGCTCAGGCTTACATCCAACCATACTGCACCAATACGCTAAACCTGAAGAGGATACTCCAGCTTCGACCTTGGGATTGACACAACACGGGGAACGACATTTACCGGTCATAAGCTACCACTCGATTGGCGTATGGCATCATTATTCCCTCTGAAGAGGCTGAATTCAAAATAGGAAGCAAATCTTTTGTAGAAAAAATTTCTCAACTATATCTTATTTGAAAAAAGTTTGTGATAGGATGATGAGGATTTCAAAACTCTTCGTTTATTTTTTATTTATGTTCAGTCAGTCAGCTAAGTGGAATACGTAATACACGCTTTGGGCGATCATGTCTCGAAAGAGACATGACTGACTGGACAGAAGATTATCCCACAGCAGGCTGCCATGGCTTTTTGCGGTAGACTGGTTGCTAGCCAAGGCTATAGAACCCAATCAGTCCTATTATTTAATCCATAACTAGAGGGTAGAGCCGGATTAATATCTTTCCCAAGGGTATCTGTGCGTAAGTGAATGCAAGGAATTCAACTGGAGTTCGAACTCGGCTCCCCGATTTCTCGTTTTGAGTCGATATCCACTGCACTACAACGCACATCCTTATTTATGTTGCATAGTATAAAACTCCATTTTCCATGACAAAGACGTTTTTTGCATCCAAAAGACAATCTCCGAATAGTAGAATAAATTCTTCTTGTTTCTGCTCCAATGAACTTAGCTCACTGGTGCCCCCTATATGTGAATCTTCTCGTGCTGCTAGACTAGCAATTAGGTCCCACCCTTTTACAGTGAAACCGTAAAATTTCTACTCCAGCAGCTTCCTTTCTGACGCTTCCCGCCTATTGAGTTCCCTTCCATATACTTGCTTCCCTGACAGCTACAATTTCCAAAAATTTAAATGTAAGGTCAATAATCATCTCCTATCTCACTGACTCGCATCCTTTTTCTCGAGCTCTTTTCCTCATCCACTCCACCCTCATCACACCAGTATTCTCATCCTTCTACTACCCTCTTCATAACAACCCCTATAACCTGTCCCTCTTTCTCATCACTTTCCCCCTATGTAACCCCCCATGCGCAATAGTGGCAGTAAAACTGCCTTGCTTGGGGTAAAATGATTTTTAAAAAAGTATCTCTTGGCTACTCATTTGGAATTTTTCAGCACTCATTCCAATATCACTCCAACATTTAAAAACAGTAGATGCAAATTCTAATTTCGTGATAGTCATCAGATGTCTCGTCACGGTCTCCTGAAACTTGTCCACAGCGATTCGGTGGAAACTTATGGATTTTTGCAAAAGCAGAAATCACAGGAAGTAAAATCTTTATTTTCGGAAAGGTGATGAACCTGGATGGTGGATGCTATGCTAAAAATATCTGCTTGAAATGCGATTATCTACTCGCTTGATCAAAGGGATTGCGACGATCACAAAGTAAATGAAGTCATTTCACGGCATCGCACTGGTGAAAGAGTAATTCGACGGGAGAGTTTTCTGCTGTAGAATGCGTAGTAAAGCCCCTTCTGATTGGTTTTCAAATAACATTAAGGCGAAATAAACGGTTTTTGTGATATCTAAAATGGTTGGCTATATAGATATATTTTGTGCAGATGTAACCACCATATATATATATATATATATATATATATATATATATATATATTGTCATCCGCAGACAGATCTGTTTCGCTGTATCACAGCTCATCAGTACGGTTAGACTCCAATTGCTTTTTAACCCAGGATTGAAACCCGAGCGAATTGGCATCAGTCGGCGATTCCATCTCTGGGCTATGGGCGTTCGGTAGAAGAAGGCAAACTTTTTAGCGTGTATATTATCATTATACGCGCCCAATAGCCAGAGTGATCTAATTCATTTTACTGAATGAGCGATGCGTAAATGCCAGAGTAGCTACTGTTTTTCAAAGTCTACCATTCTTCCAGAGTGCTCAATCAGGGTGTGAGAGCGTACATATATATATATATATATATATATATGTGTGTGTGTGTGTGTGTGTGTGTGTGTGTGTGTGAGAAAATAAATTGCAAACATTATTCAATTTCTTTCTGAAATATTCTTACACCAAGAAAACAACAAATTCAAACTACTGATCCTCGAGGCAATATTCAATAAATAGGTTCACTTAATTACAGAAATACAGCAAGATAGCAAAACAGTTTTATAGTTATTTTGTTATTACTACTGTGCCCCTAAAGATGACCTCAGAAGGAGATTGAAAGTACTTAGGAAATGATAAATAAAACCAGCTTCATATATATATATATATATATATATATATATATATATATATATATATATATATATTAAACAAAAAAATTCGAATCACCATATTTAGGAAACAAACTATTTCGATAGATCGAAATGTAGGTCGTCTGTCTCGATTCGAACTGAGTTCAATGTCGGAAATACAATTGAAGGCAAGAGAGAAGGGTCAGAAAGATGTGCAATTTCATCAAACTAAAGGCACGAAGCTCGGGACAGTGGAGGGTAGAAAGTCATTTTCTTATAGGGGAAAAGTTATATAAAAATAAAACCCGAATATTAACCTTACGTCATTAATTTGGGGTTTTATAAAAAAAAAGCGGTGGGGTGAGGGTTAAAAATAACATTAAAACATAAAAAAGTAATGGAAAGGAGGAACATAAAGAAGGGATAAAAACAGGGAGAGAGGGTGGAGATACAGAATTAATTATACTTTCAGCATTAGAAGAAACAGAGAGAAGTGCATATAGGAAAATATAGTACCTAATTGATTTAAATCTATATAATGGAAATTTGAATTTGTTTTTATGCCGACATTTAAATACTAATTCATTACTCTGATGTAACAATTAGTTTTGCTTATTGTATTTTATAATTCTTATATTTTCTTCTTAGCATAAGTTAGACCTAATTCTAAGACTATTAAGGGAACGTGGGAAACTTATAATCTTTCATTTAACTCCTCATTTTAAATACTTATATATATATATTCTGCCGGTATAATATCTTTGTTCATTTTGTCATTTGGTCCTTTTTGGAATAAAGTTCGTTGCTGAGGACGCAAGAGTTTTTTTCTCGTAGAAAGGGCTATTCAACGAATTTGAAAATCGGAATTTTGTTTTATATATATATATATATATATATATATATATATATATATATATATATATATATATATATATATATCTGTAAAAAGACAGAAACTCTTGTAATCTTCAATTTTGTTGGGATCAGCGCTCATTGTTTTGAAACGTGTCACAGGCATTAAAACCGTAGATGATTCTATATATATATGTAAGTGTTGTGGGATCTCCCCTTTTTCGATGATAATGAACCCTACTTTAGTATAAATATACTCTTGCCATAGTGAAATACATCAGACATTGTACGAGTACCGTAACAGATCCGTAAGTTACCGAGAGATACCGAAGTTACACAGAGAATACCGCGTCAGTCGTCATTGTAGCTCTGAGCGCCACTCACCCAGAATAATATTACACGGATATACTATTTCCAGCACGGCTTCACTTCAAAGACTCGTATATACATATTCCTACTAGTCGTATTCCTGGATTACTAACCTGCATTCAAGTTTGTATCTTTACGTTTAATATAACTGATTTTTCTGTCTCAAATATCTGCTTTGTTGTTCATTATTTTGTGTGGTTCCTCAACCGGAATCCACAACAATTATTCCTGGATTATTAACCTGCGTTCAAGTTTGTATCTTTACGTTTAATATAACTGATTTTTCTGTCTCAAATATCTGCTTTGTTGTTCATTATTTTGTGTGGTTCCTCAACCGGAATCCACAACAATTATTCCTGGATTATTAACCTGCGTTCAAGTTTGTATCTTTACGTTTAATATAACTTATTTTTCTGTCTCAATTATCTGTTTTGTCGCTTGTTATTTTGTGCGGTTTCTAACCTGGAATCCACAACAGTAAGATTGTGAGGATTCTTGTATGTCTACGTGGGCATCGGAGGATAATGCGTTTTCGTAATTGTGTTTGTGCATATGTCTAGCGGGAGATCTGATGTTTTCACCTTTTTGCGGTTTGATCATTGCAGCGTAGTGTCACAACATTCTTAATTTTATGGCTGAGTCTTTTTAAGCATGTATTCTTCGTATTAGATGAACAGAAGGTAGATTCTTTAAAAGTAGATTCATAGAAATATGACGATGTAATATAAGGTTTTAGGCATGTAACTAAAGTTAGTAATGAGTGGAAGCTGCAATGGCCAAACTGAACAGAAACAAAGCAGCTGGTCTAGACGGTGTCGTAATAGAGCTGCTGATAGCCCTGGAAGAATATGGCATAGAAAAAATTACCGACATAATAAACGAAATTTATAATAGTGGAATAATACCAGACGACCTATGCAATTCGATATTTATAGCACTGCAGAAGAAACCAGGTACAAACGAGTGTGAACTCCACAGAACTATCAGCTTAATGAGTCACATTACAAAACTGATTGTCATAAACCTGATGAATAAAGCGAGAAGCAGAATCAGGCCAGAGATGGGACAGGAAAAGTGCGGGTTCGTCAAGACTTGTACCTATGTTTTATTGATTATGCGAAGGCATTCGACAAGATACGACACAAAGAATTGATGGAGATGCTTAGCAGCCTCGACATTTTTGGGAAAGACATCAGAGTAATCAAGAATCTCTACTGGCAGCAAACGGCCTGCATACGGACAGGTAATGATTTCAGTAGATTTACAAAAATAGAAGGAGGTATAAGACAAGGATGTATCTTTTCACCGGATCTGTTCAACTTGTACAGCGAGAATATTTTGAGGTCTCTAGATGACACGCCAGAATTTGTTATTGGAGGCCACAACTTGAACAACATAAGGTATGTAGATGATACAGTGCTGATTGCAGACACGAAAGAAAACTACAAGACCTTCTTACAGAAGGTAACTGAGGAGAGTGACAAAAAAGGACTACAAATAAACAGCAAGAAAACTGAATGCATGGTCATCAGCAAAAGGTGCAACCCAAAATGCCAAATACAGGTGGGGGATACCAGAATCAAGCAGGTACAAAAATTTAAATACCTAGGAAGTGTTCTAACAGGGGATGGAAAGTGCGACACAGAGATTCGAAGGCGAATTGGCATGGCGAAGGACGCGTTCCAGAAGCTGAGTAAAGTATTAACACACAGGAAAATTTCACTAGAAACAAAGAAAAGAATGCTGGATTGCTGTGTAATGTCAGTTCTTCAATATGACAGTGAATGCTGGACAATATAATCGAAAATGAGGACAAAACCTGAAGCAGCGGAAATGTGGTTCTACAGAAGGATCCTGCGGATATCGTGGACTGAACATGCAAGCAACGATGAGGTGTTGGAAAGAATGGCAACAAAAAGGAAATTAATACTGAGCATCAGGAAGCGACAACTGAAGTTCCTGGGACATGCAATAAGGAAGGAGAGCTTGGAGAATCTGATACTGACTGGCCAGATAGAAGGAAAAAGAGACAGAGGAAGACAGCGGATAACATATTTGCAGGGCCTGATCAGGTGGATGACGGAACGGGGGTTGCGAGGTGTAACAGGAGCAATTATACTAAGAGCCACAAGGGATAGGGAAACGTGGAGAACCATGATCGCCTAAATCCTGAAGGGACATGGCACATAAAAGAAGAATGTTATTAAGTTTTCAAACCTTTTCTCCTTAAAGAATTATGTTGTTTTTTTTTATTATGGTGGCATTAATGAAATATGCTTACGGTCATATCACGTTGAATATACCGGTTCTCATTTGATCACCGAAAGTAAGCAACGTTGACCCTGGTTAGTACTTAGATGGGTGACTGCTTGTGAATAACAGGTGCTGTAAGCGTTTCTTGGCGGATGTACATAGTGGTGGAGTGGATATCGGCTAGGAAAGAGGAAAGAGGAAAGTGGAATCGGGGAGGTGAGTTCGAATTTCACTTCAATGCCCTGCATTCACTTACGCGCTAATACCCTTGGAAATAGGTATTAATCCGTCCCTTCCCTCCAGTTATGGGTTAAATAACAAGAGAGATTGGGGTTCTATAGCCTTGGCTGGCAACGAATCTACCGCGGCATATATTGGCAACCTGTTGCTGGATAATTAAAATGCCTGAGGTCTATACAGGGTAGGACTTGGGACCCTGCCCTTAAACAAATCGCAACGAATCTTTCTCCATCGCTTGGGAGGAATCCGGTTCAACCCAACCAGGGTGAACACCGTACAGACAGATAGATTAATGAAGCCACAGTTATCTCGAGCATCGTTTCGAGTTAAATTGTTTGTCCAGACGCAAGTCTTTTTTATATTCGTAGATGAATAATACCAGACGACTTATGCAAGTCGATTTTTATAGGACTACCGAAGAACGACAAATCGGAGAGCCGAGTTCGAATTCCAGTTGAATTCCTTGCATTCACTTGTGCACAAATACTCTTGGGAAAGGTATTGATCCGTCCCTTCCCTCCAGTTATGGGTTAAATAACAGGACAGATTGGGTCCTATAGCCTTGATCGGCAACCAGTCTACCGCAGAAAGCAATGGCAACCTACTGCAGGATAATCTTCTGCCCAGTAAGTCATGTCTCTTTCGAGACATGATCTCCCAAAGCATGTATCACGTATGACACGTAACTGACTGACTGACTAAATATTAGTGTCTATCAAAATTATTTTCGTTTTTGGAAACCTTTAGTTCAAAACTCAACTTCTATTCATATCTAAAGACTGTAATAGAGCTGCCGTTAGCCTTGGAAGAATTCGACAAAAAGAAAATTACAGGAATAATAAATGAAATTTATAATAGTGGCGTAATACTAGACGATCAATGTAAGTCAATTTTCATAGCACTGCCGAAGAGCCAGGTGAAAACGAGTGTGAACTACACAGAACTATCAGCTTAATGAGTCACATTACAAAACTGATTGTCATAAACCTGATGAATAAAGCGAGAGGCAGAATCAGGCCAGAGATAGAACAGGAACAGTGCGGTTTTGTCAAAGACACTGGAACCAGGAATGATATATTAGGAATGATTAGGATGCTCTCCGAAAAGTCAATACAAATGAAGAAGGACTTGTACCTATGTGTTATTGATTATGCAAAGGCATTCGACAAAATACGCCACAAAGAATAGATGGAAATGCTCAGCAATCTCGACATTTTTGGGAAAGACACCAAGAATCACTACTGGCAGCAAACTGTCTGCATACGGACAGGTAACGATTTCAGCAGATTCACAAAGATAAAAAGGGGCGTAAGACAAGGATGTGTCTTTTCACCAGATCTCTTCAACTTGTACAGCGAGAATATTTTGAGGACTATAGATGCTACACCAGGATTTGTTATCGGAGGCCACAATTTGCACAACATAAGGTATGCAGATGATACAGTGCCGATTGTAGACACGGAAAGAAAACAACAGGACCTCCTACAGAAGGTAACTGAGGAGAGTGACAAAAAAGGACTACAAATAAACAGCAAGAAAACTGAATGCATGGTCATCAGCAAAAGGTGCAACCCAAAATGCCAAATACAGGTAGGAGATACTAGAATCAAGCAAGTACAAAAATTTTAAAACCTAGGTAGTGTTATGACTAGCGATGGAAAGTGCGACACAGAGATCCGAAAGCGAATTGGCATGGCGAAGGACGCGTTCCAGAAGCTGAGTAAAGTACTAAGACACAGGAAATTTTTTACTAGAAACAAAGAAGAGAGTGCGAGATTGCTATGTGATGTCAGTTCTTCAATACGGCAGTGAATGCTGGACAATATCGTCGAAGATGGGGAAAAAACTTGAAGCAGCGGAAATGTGGTTTTACAGAAGGATGCTGTGGATATCATGGACCGAACATATTAGCAATGATGAGGTTTTGGAAAGAATGGCATTGAAAAGAAAACTAATAGTAATCATCAGGAAGAGACAGCTGAAATTCCTGAGACATGCAATGAGGAAGGAGGGATTGGAGAACCTGATACTCACAGGCCAGATTGAAAGAAAAAGAGACAAAGGGAGACAGCGGATAACATATTTGAAGAGCCTGATCAGGCTGATGACGAAACGGCAGTTGCGTGGAGTAACAGGAGAATCATACTAAGAGCCACCAAGGATAGGGAGACGTGGAGAACCATGATCGCCTACGTCCAGAAAGGACATGGTACATAAAAGAAGAAGATATATGCAAACTGTTTATAAGAAATTATAATGTGGATATAAAGTGGGGGATCAAATCTATATTATTCTCAATATGTAAACTGATCCCTCAATTTGTGGTAATGTTAGTTTCTATACATTCATATTCTGGATTTATGGACTTGAGCTAGTGGATTACAGAACGAGGGTTGCATACAGGAAAAGGCGTGCTAAGAATCACCAGGGATAGGGAGACGTGGAAAGGTATGATTGCCTACGTCCAGAAAGGACATGGCACATAAAAGAAGAAGATATATGCAAACTGTTTATAAGAAATTATAATGTGGATATAAAGTGGGGGATCAAATTTATATTGTAATCAATATATAAATTGATCCCTCATTTTGTGGCCATGCTAGTTTCTATACATTTATATTCTAGATTTATCGGCTTGAGCTAGTGGATGACAGAACGAGAAAGTATTTGAAAAATCTCGGTATTTGCATTGCTGTTGGGTTTATTTTTTCTTAATCATATCTCCAATTGTTTTGGAGGTAGTGGAAACAATCCTAGTATTAGAGATTACTAATTTACTTGCAAGTTTAGTCGAAAAAGTGTTAGAGAGCAGAATTAGGAATTTTGTGTATTTTTTCTTAGAAATGTTATTAGTGTATTGGTGATGTCTGCGTTTTGCTTTGTGATTTACAACGATGAAATATCTTCTGAGGAAATTCCATTACTTTTAGAACATGCTATTTCGTATAGCATATTTGACCGAAAAGTCATGATGAGTTATTGAATCTGGATATTTTCTTGTAGCGTTTTCACTTACTAATAGTAGTACAGCCACTGTATCACATGTTTCTACTGCCATCCATCTTTTTATTTTTGAACGCGCGCGCACACACGCAACGCTCGTGAGCGCACGGTTCTATTTTCAGACACAAAATGTCGGAAAATTGCATGTGTCTGTTAATCAGCACAATTCTTTAAAATATTCTAATTAAAAAAAGAAAGATTAAATATACTGAAGAGAAATATTGTCGACTAGCAGTACAGCCCGGCGTTATTCGGGTGTAATGAAAGCTTTAAAACTAATCCATGGTCCTGGAGCTCAGACTCTTTGGACGTTGGCGCGAACGACTAAAAAGCAATAGTTGTTTCCAGTTAAAGCGAAACCGTAGACTGAAAGAAAAATGAATGGATGTAAGTCAAATTTTTATTTCCTGGTATCGATATCAAATTTTCTGCACTATTGTAAGAACTGCAACTTGAAACTTCTGAATATCGTTTCTTATGTCTTTGTCTATGAGTGTATCAAATTTGATTAAAATCAGACCACTCCTTCTATAACCCGATTTTTTCGATTATCAATTTTCGAAATTTATCGGGGGTACCTCGACACAAATCCTAGCTAAGAACACTCGCAGACGCTTATAATACAACTGTGTAAATTTTCAAGAAAATAGGTTCAGCCGTTTCGGAGTCTATAGGTAACGGACACACAGACACAGACACAGACACACACACAGACAAAGTTCCATTTATAAATAAGTTTAGATCAATGCTCACATGATTATTCTATCTGTCGAATGAAGTAGTATTTGAGCCAAGGCTTCTTTTATTGAATTCTACTTCAATATGTCATGAGCAGAGAAACTAAGAACGTTAAAATGATGTTCGATAATCTAGCATATTTACAAAGTTTTGATTTGTCAAGATTCCAACATGGCGAATCGTTCAAATTGTTTAAACATAGCTTGTGAGACCAGTTCCTTAACCATCACGCTCCAACGTGTGTTCAGAAAGAACGAGAAGGAAAGTGCATGTCTAAGTTTAATTGTTACAGAGAGCAAACGAGTTGGAACGTGACTGAGTGAAAGGGAGCGAAAAGGCGAAAGAGAGAGAGAGAGAGAGAGAGAGAGAGAGAGAGAGAGAGATTCTGAGAGAGTAAGTGAATAAATAAATGAAAGTATTAGGGAGTGAGAAAATGCGTGAGTGCGAGAGAAGTGACAAGCTTAAAGCAAATGTGAGGGTGAGAAAGAAAATACATGGGAGAACGAGAAAGAAAGATTGAGAAAGTGAGAGAGTTATTGAAAACAAATCCTATATCATCCAACAATTAACTGAAAAAGTTAAAGCAAAATTGCACACCCGCAAAAATGGATCGGAATGACTAAAAACATTTTGGAAAAACCCAGACCAATGCAAATTACACAAGTCGGTGTGAAAACTAGGATTCTGGATTCTGATTGGATAGAAAATAGCAAATTGATCTATGACCCCGGTCGATTTTTCTTAACATCTTAAAAAGTGGTTATGCCGTTTGATCCAGTCACATGACTAGATTCCAATATTTTATCAATTGACTGGTCAGATCAGTGAGGCAAATGGGAGCAGGAATTAGGGACGACAGGTTAAAATGTAACAAAAGAAACTTCAAGCCGACCCCGGACATATAAAGTGCCGTCGTACATTCATTCATTTTTCTTCCTTTCAATTTTCCTTTCTTCGTCTTCACTCACACGCCGTCAAAAAACAAAAAACAAAAAACAACAACAACAACAACAACAACAACAACAACAACAAAAATAAGACATCTTCAACTGACTCCTAAAACAAAAGTCCGATAAGCACAATTTCCTTTATTGCTTGACTTTCCTTTTCACTCTCTGCCGACCTTATAAGAAAAGGAAAGACAAACAGACTTTATTAGTAACTTTTTTTTTATCTTTCTACCTACACACATTATGCCACTTACAACTATTTCTTTGGAACATTTAACTACGGACATTTGTCTCTTGGTACATTTTCTTCTTATGAATTTGTTATTCAGTTCTATTAATAAAATTCCACTTATTTTACAAGAAAAATACTAATATTTTTTCCAACCATTCATTCAACTTTCTGATCATTTAAAGTGTGGTGACTTCGGTCGTATTTGGCACAAGGTTAATTAATTTGACAAGCATAGCCGAAGCTCCTACAGAGTGGAAGCGTGATTGAGTAAGAGAGAGAGAGAGAGAGAGAGAGAGAGAGAGAGAGAGAGAGAGAGAATGTGAGTTAGTGTAAGTGTGAGAGAAGTGATCATATTGAAGCAACTGCGAAAGTGTGAAAGAGTGAATGCCAAAACTGCGCGTCGTACGAGAATGATTTTGAACTTATTCGCCTCTGTATAAGTCTCATATTTCCTCCATGAACTAAGAAATATGGCTGACAAGATGATTCGGACTCTTATACGCCGCATCTCTTCAGGACATAGTCAATCATAGCCCTCTACAACTTCCTATCATTTGTAGCACCAAGCAATGTTTATCACCTTGCTATCCATCCTAGTTCTTTTTTTCCGCCATCCATTTACACAAACCCATTTGTTAGTTCCCTTCCTGTTTTTCCTGCTCTTTTACCTTACATGTGTCCCTTGAGTGTAAAATTCTCAAAGCTGCCTTTCCTCTTTATGTGTCTGAGAAATTTCAGCTGACTCTTATTGATTCTAAATATCCTTTTTAGATTCCATTTTTTTCTTAAAACTTTCTCATTGTTTACATGCTCAGTCTATTTCATTCTCAACATCCTTCTGTAGAACCACATCTCTGTTACTTCCCCTCTTCACCTTTGAAGAAATTGTCGAGCATTCACTAACATAATAGAGGCTTTATATCTCATAGCAGTTCTAACTAATTGTTCCTGTATCTTAATACTTTGCTTGGTGTTTGGAAAACATCTTCAATTATTTCAGTGTGAATATGGATTACTGTGTGACAGATATTTACATTTCAGTCCTTGTTTTAAGTCATCAATTCATATCTCACATCTTGTGTCGTCCGTCTTGGTAAGTAGCATACCTTATTTTTCACAATCGACAGTTAGTCCTTTCTTCTCGCTTTCATTTACTACTTTGTCTGGTGTAATGGACTAATATCTCAGATTGAGAAATTGGAGAGCCGACTTCGAATTCAAGTCAGATTTATTACATTCCCTTACGTGCTAATACCCTTAGGAAAGGTATGAATCCATCTCTTCTCTTCAGTTATGGGGTAAATAGAAAGACAAACTGGGTTCTATAGCCGTGGTTGCCAACCAGTCTACTACAGTAAGAATTAGCAACCTACTGTTGTGGTGCAGTGGATATTGGCCCGGAACGACAAATCTGGTTGACGGGTTCGAATTCCAATTGAATTCCTTGCATTCACTTACGCACAAATACTCTTGGGAAAGGTATTAGTCCGTTTCTTTCCTTCAGTTATGGGTCAAATAATAAGACAGATTGTGTTCTATAGCCTTGGCTGGCAACCAGACTACCGCAGAAAGAAATGACAACCTACTGTGGGATAATTTTCTGCCCAGTCAGCCATGTCTCTTTCGAGACATGATCGCCCAAAGCGTGTATCACGTATGGCACTTGACTGACGGACTGACTGACTGTTGGAAAATTTTCACATTACATGCAGTTTGGTAGCCAAAAAACCCCATGAAACTTCTAGGGAAGAAGCCGGCTCAACCCGCCGAGGGTGAATGTTGCCACTAGTGCGAATATTGAATACTACCTTGTCTGGAAATATCTGCAGGACTCACTAGATATGGAAATTAAAATAATTATACAGCCATTCATTACTTTATTTCGCCCGATGAAGAAAGACCTTTTATTTACATGAATCATTTAATACATTTTTTTAAATTAGTAGGATCCAAATGTACTGATTTTTTACTTCAGAAATTCATTCATTTTGCATTATTAATTGATAAATATAGCTTAAATTTTATATCATAAATTATCACACATTTTCTCTCTCTCTTTGTCTCACACACACACACACACACACACACACACACACACACACATATACATATATATATATATATATTGATTGAGCACTCTGGAAGAATGGTAGGCTTTGAAAAACAGTAACTACTCTGGCATCTACGCATCGCTCATTCAGCAATGAATTAGAACACTCTCAGCTATTGAGCGTGTATAATGATAATATACACGCTAAAAAGTCTGCCTCCTTCTACCGAGCGCCCGTAGCTCAGGGGTAGAATCACCGACTGACACCAATTCGGTCGGGTTTCAATCCTGCGTAAAAAGCAATCGGCTGTCTAACCGTACTGATGAGCTGTGATACAGCGAAACAGATCTGTCTGCGGATGACTATATATATATATATATATAAAGAAATTATGAATTTTGATTTATCAATATGACATGATTTATTAATATAAGGATGTGCGTTGTAGTGCAGTGACTATCGACTCAGAACGGCAAATCGTGTTGTCAAGTTCGAATTCTAGTTGAATTCTTTGCATTCACTTACGCACAAATACCCTTGGGAAAGGTGTTAATCCGTCTCTTTTCTTCAGTTATGGGTTAAATAACAGGACAAATTGGGTTCTATAGCTTTGGCTGGCAACCAGTCTACCGCAGATTGCAATGGCAACCTACTGTATTTACTAGCCTTCCCACGCAAGGCCGGATGTGACACATGGTCATTTTAATGTGGGTATTCCCGGCCATATAGCCGGGCCAAAAATATGTCTGTCTATTTTTACCGAGTCGTGGTTCTACCCTTCGGCGGAACCACGACTGGGTTTGTGCTCTCTGCTCGGAAGCAGAGAGCTGACAGTGTTATAGGGTTATAGAGCAGTCATCCGAAGACGACTGCTTCAATGCAAACCCTACTACATGGCAACTTACTGCGGGATAATCTTCTTCCCAGTCAGTTATGTCTCATTCTAGATGATCGTCCAAAGCGGGTAGCACGTACACGACTGAATATGACATATGTTATTACTTAAACATCGTTTTTAGCGGTATCTAAATTTGACTAATCGCTCCGTTGATTTATTAAACAGTATAAATATTTACTTTCGTCTACCGGCCTGAATATTTGATAAATTTTATTTAAGAAAAATATGCACACTCCGATGTCTACTCAAATATAGGCATCCATAAAAAATAACGTATTCAGTAAAAACATCTGTCGGATTAGTAAATAAAAATCCCTTACTTCTTTAGGAATTGCTTTGTTTATGTTAGGATAAGAAACCGAGAATGTTTAGATAATCTGAGAAAGATATGCATTTATCAGGTACTATTCAGCTTTGTTTGGTCATCGTGGCCGAGACGATTAAACGCTTTAAGATTTAACAATGGTTCTGCCTGCTAAGGAGGATGCAAGTTCAACTCACGCTGGAGAGTGAATATATAATATTCTTTTTTTTTACTAAGATTTCTCGAATATTCAGGGCGGTAGACGAAATGAAATAAACATGATTTTTAACTTTTAATAATTTAAACGGAGCGTCTACTCAAACACTAAAAATAACGTTTAATTAATAATATATACGTACTGATGAGCTGTGATACAGCGAAACAGATCTGTCTGCAGATGACTATATATATATATATATCCATTACAATCAAAATGCTTATTCTGCCATTTACTTAAAAATAAAGGAATACCAGTAATGTAAATCAGTTTTTTAATACAGGTGATGGTTTTATTTACGAAAACAAAATTTGTTTCTGTATTTGTCTATTCTTACCGAGATGAGATTTACACTATTTACATTGTTTGAAAATTTTTCCTTATTTTTTACTGCCATGTTTACGACGTTTCGGCTGTTGTACGCTCCGACCTCCTTCAGGTGCTAGGAATTTTGAACCCAACCCTTTATAACTGGGGTATATCATTTTCATTCCATGTGCCGTGCTACTTCTGGTAGTCATGTAGTTATCTCCTTTTCACTTAACTCTCTAAGTTATTTGTTTACCCCACTGTAACCTGGTATGGAACTCACAACTCTTTGGGTCACATCACAGGAACTAACCAAAGGCCTATATCCACTGGGCCATGTGTCCTTAAGGACATCAGCATGTGAATTTCTGGGACTTATAAACTTTCAGTTTCAGTGTCCATTTTTTACCAGTGTTCCTATTGTAATCTTTGATGCTAATGATTTTCTCTATCATTTTATTTTTACCAGCGCTCATATTGCAATCTTTGGCGCTAATGATTTTCTCTAGCATTACGTATTACTGGTTATTATATTGTATTCATTTCTATTCTTGGTCCACTTAGAAGATTTTTGTAGCCTAGCATATGCGCCGATTCCTTAAGTTTATGTAGTTTCCAGTGGTGTTCACTATCTTTTATTTCAATTTAATTGATTAAGTGATCCCTTTTTCTCCCTCCATATGTGCTCAGTTACGCCTGATTTTTCTATCTTCCCCGTGCTTTTTTATAATCGTTTAACCCCAAACAAGGCAGTACCATCGGTGGTGCGAAGAAGCGGGGTACATAAGAGGAGAGTGAAAGTTTACATAGGAGAGCGAAGAGAAAGACGAACCAGTTTCAGTGGGTGTCAGAGAAAGGCTAAGAGAAGGATATGAATACTGGTGTGAAGAGAGTTGCGAGAATAGAGTGAAAAGGGAGAAGAACAAGATACTAGGGGTGTTGGGGAAAGGAAAAGAGAAGGACCTGTGTCAAGGGGAGAAGAGTTGGCAATTGACATTGCATTTAAACTTTTGGTGATCGTAGCTGTTAGGGAAGTAAGTATACGGAAGGGAGTTCCACAGGCGGGAAGTGCGAGAAAAGAAGCTGATGGAGTAGAAGTAACGGTTAGATTTAATTGATTTAACTGTAAAAGGTCAGGACCTTGTTGTCAGTCTGGTTGCTCGAGTAAATTCTTGTATAAGGGGCACCAGTGACCTAAGTTCGTCGGGGCAGAAGCCATGAAAATATTTGTAAAAGAAACAGAGGGAAGCCATATCCTGTCGGTGAGAAAGTGGCTGGAGCCGAGCCGCCAGGTCGGGCCCAATCACATTACAAATTCTCCTCTGAGGCTTGTCGGAGAACCACGAGATGAACAGCAGGGGCGCCCGACTAGACATGACAACAGCATTCAATGCATGACGTCCTTGCAATGTTCTTGTAGCCTTACCTTAAAGGGGCGGCCCGTTTCTTCTTTATATTTCTTTCCACAGCTACAGGGAATGGCGTACACACAGTTCTTATTCATACTACTTACATTATTCGGATTATTATACCTATCTTGGTTGCAATTTATACGACGTTTCGGCTGTTGTATGCTCCGGCCTTCTTCAGATGCTAGGAATTTCGAACCGAACCCTTTCTTTATTACAATCACTGGGTTATACAATTTCCATTCCTTTTGCGAAACCTTTTTTGATAGTCATGAGTTATCTTCCTCTAACCCGACTCTCTAAGTTACTTGTTCACCACTGGTGTAGCCTGGTATTGAACTCACAAGTATATCCACTGGGACATGCGTCCTTAAGTTAATATAGACGTTGATTTGACCCAAACAGTTGTGAGTTCAATCGAGACAAATCGAGATTCTATTCTAAGTAACTTGATTCCGAGATAATCTTTGAAAACTTCTTTTCACTGCGATTTGAAGAATTTACAGTAGTGGCCATAATATAAGGAACGGAAACAACAAAGACATAAATATTTGTATTACTTAAAAAGTAATGCATAATTAGCAATGAAATTTCTACCGAATAAAGATCAGGGTGTAATGCATAAAAATTAAACAAAGTTACAAAAATTTACATAATATTTTTCATTTTTAAATAAAGATTAAATAGAAGAAAGTAAATAAGCTATTGGATAAAAGTTAAAGAACGATGTTAGTAATTTGCATAAACTTTTAATTTACGTTGTTAAAAACTCGCTGGAGCTTTCCAACAATAAGTAAAGGTTTATTTATCATTAGGACTTCATTTTTAAGCAATATGGCAAATTCTACGAGCAAAACGCTCTTTGTTTTTAAGAAAAAACTCATTATCGCTAACTATCAAGAAAAAAGTCAATTTCAGAAATTTCTGATATTGTTCAAAGGTCTAAAAGTATCGTTCATCGTGTAATTAGCAGGTATAAAACCGATAAAACGTTACATGCAAAACCAAAAACTGTTAGACATCCAAAAATATCGCAAAGTGAAGATCGGAGAATTGTTAGAATATCTACAAAAAACCGTTTTGAAACTGCTACATCAATTGCTTGTAAATTTAATAGACACCGATTATAAGATCTTAAGGAAAACGGTTGCTCGCAGGTTAAAAATGCAGGATTGCATGTCCGTATTCCACCTTCGAAGCCTCTCGTTTCAAAGCGAAACCAAAGAGCACGCCTGGAGTATGCGAGAGAACATGTTGTTTGGACTGACGCACAATGGGATTCAGTTCATTTACTATATTTGATTCTGAGGGCAAAACTTACGTACGCCGTAGAACAGGTGAAAGACTGTCTCCTCAATGTGTCCAGAAAACCATTAAGTTTGGTGGCGGTAGTGTGATGGTATGGGGAATGATTTCATCTGCAGGAGTTGGCCCTATCATCCGTGTACATGGCAATATCAATGCTGAGATTTACAAAAGGCTTCTTCAGTAGCATGTGGTACCAAGATTACAACACAATCTTTATAAATCTCCTATTTTCATGCAGGACGATGCACATTGCTCAGAAGGTTATGGCTTTATTTGAGAAGAAGGAATCGCCCTAATGAAGTGGCCAGCCCAGAACCCCAACCTGAATCCAATAGAAAATGTTTGGATGATAATTGGAGAAAGGGCTCAGAAAAGAAACCCGAAAAACCAGGATCACCTACGGGAGTTATTGAAAGACGAATGGGAGGGAATTACTGCTGATTTTTGCAAGATATTAATTAGATCATGTGGTCGACGATGCAGAGAAATCATTAAAAATCATATTTTAATACCAAATATTAAATTTTGTTGATATTTTGTTCACAATCAAGTATTAATAAGATCGTTCCTTAACGTTTGTCCAGCAGCTTATTTTCTTTGTTCCATTTAATCTTTATTTTAAAAAAAATCTTTTATGTAAATTTTTGTTAACTTTGTATATTATTTATTTGGTAAAAATTTCATTGGTAATCATGCATTACTTTTTAATTAATACACATATTTATGTCTTTGTTGTTTCTGTTCCTTATATTAAGGCCGCTACTATATATATATATATATAATTCAAACCTTGTTCATTTTGTCTGTCTGTCTCACTATCTATCTATCTATCTATCTATCTATCTATCTAGTAGTGGCCATAATATAAGAAACAGAAAAAACAAAGACATAATTATGTAAATTAATGTAATGTTGTATGATATTTATGCATTACACCCTAATCATTATTTGGTAAAAAATGTTATTGCTAATCATGCATTACTTTTTAAGTAATACACATATTTATGTCTTTGTTGTTTCCATTCCTTATATTATGGCCGCTGCTGTATATTTCCGAAGCTCTTTTATTGCCGCATATCTTAATATATTCTTGCGAGGAATACGACGGATAATAAATTTTTAATTCTAATCGAGGATTTTTCTAATGAAGGTTTTGCATTAATAAGAAAAGAAATATGTTTTAAAAAATGTAAATATGTTTGTTTTTAACACCATATCTCGAAGTGAAATTTTTCATGACATTATTTTTTGAATTGTTTCAATATCAATTTTCAATTCAATAAAAAAAGGATTATAATAAGCGTATATTTGAAAAATGTAAAAAGTAACATATTTTCCATATAAAATCCGGTTCATTGCTTTTTAAATCTTTGCTACCGGCGCAATATGAACTTTCTTTTTGCTCTTACCATAATTTTATCTATCTATCTATCTATCTATCTATCTATCTATCTATCTATCTATCTATCTATCTATCTATCTATCTATCGATCTATCTATCTATCTATCTATCTCAGTCTGTTCATATCTATCTATCTATCTATCTATCTATCTATCTATCTATCAGTTTGTTCATATCTATCTATCTATCTATCTATCTATCTATCTATCTATCTATCTATCTATCAGTTTGTTCATATCTATCTATCTATCTATCTATCTATCTATCTATCAGTTTGTTCATATCTATCTATCTATCTATCAGTTTGTTCATATCTATCTATCTATCTATCTATCTATCTATCTTTCTATTTCTATCTATCTATCTTTGTTCATATCTATCTATCTATCTATCTATCTATCTATCAGTTTGTTCATATCTATCTATCTATCTATCTATCTATCTATCTATCTATCTATCTATCTATCAGTTTGTTCATATCTATCTATCTATCTATCTATCTATCTATCTATCTATCAGTTTGTTCATATCTATCTATCTATCTATCTATCTATCTATCTATCTATCAGTTTGTTCATATCTATCTATCTATCTATCTATCTATCTAGCTATCTATCAGTTTGTTCATATCTATCTATCTATCTATCTATCTATCTATCTATCTAGCTAGCTATCTATCAGTTTGTTCATATCTATCTATCTATCTATCTATCTATCTATCTAGCTAGCTATCTATCAGTTTGTTCATATCTATCTATCTATCTATCTATCTATCTATCTATCTATCTATCTATCTATCTATCAGTTTGTTCATATCTATCTATCTATCTATCTATCTATCTATCTATCTATCTGTCTATCAGTTTGTTCATATCTATCTATCTATCTATCTATCTATCTATCTATCTATCTATCTATCTATCAGTTTGTTCATATCTATCTATCTATCTATCTATCTATCTATCTATCAGTTTGTTCATATCTATCTATCTATCTATCTATCTATCTATCTATCTATCAGTTTGTTCATATCTATCTATCTATCTATCTATCTATCTATCTATCTATCTATCTATCTATCTATCTATCTCATGCAGTTCATATTTGTCTTTGTTTGCATCCTATTTTTATCTACTCACTCATACACAAGTCAATTGCTCGTGCGAGAACTTTTATATATCAAATAGTCACGCATACATAAATGACACAATTACCAATATGTAGCACTACACGCGCACATACAAACACATTTCAAATATGCCGTAAACACCCACGTATTTACCAATTATCCCTTCCAAACGTATGCACACATACATAAATGATTATATATATATATATATATATATATATATATATAGATAGATAGATAGATAGATAGATAGGTAGAAAAAAAGAAAGAAAGAAAGAAATAAAGAATGTAGACACGTTAGATATTTTTCCGTATAATTTGAATTCATTTCCTTTTAACTAAACGGCACGTTCAAACAGAATTGAATCTGAAGACATGTTTCACCGATTTATAAACATTTTTTAAGGGTCGGGAAAGTAAATAAATAATTCTGTAATTCCAAAGAATTTTGCAATCTTTGAACAGAAGTACATGTGTGATTCTTTGACGATTCTTTTGAGAATGAAAATAGGCTTTCCAGTTTTCTTTATAAACAAAAAATTCCCCTTTTTTTTTGGCGAAAGAAAAATATTTTCATCTCGAGAAAGAACAGCATTTCTCAAAGTTGTTCAGAAGAATGTTCAAGCAAAGAATTCGAAAATGCCACGTGATTGTTGAAAACACCTTTTGTCGGATAAAGTTGAATTGACTGAATTCGTGATTTTGATGGGAAATATGTTTATTTAAAGAAGTGACTTCAGTGAAATAATTTACCTTTCTAGAAAATAAAATCAATTCTCGACGGCAAATAGATTGATTACATTCAAAGAGAGAATATTTGAAATACGGAAATTATTCTAATGCAAATAAAAGCCTTTTTTTTTTTTAAATTTTGATAATTTGCGAGGGTTTGAAAGTTTCAATTAATTTCGAAGTTAATTTTTTCACCTTGCCCTTTTCATTTAGTTTATATGTCTGCTCGGCTCTAAACAGAATCTGTATTTGGGTTTGATTATCGAGGATGGTGATGTTCAGTTCTGAATAATCGGCATCAAAATGTCGGTCGCTGGATATCAAAATAATTGAATCCTGTAAGAATTATCGTTTTTTTTCCAAGTCAAAATAATTGTCGTCATTGAACATCAACAACTGAGTATAATAATTTTGAAAATTATATGAGTGTTAAATATCTGGCAACATCGACTGAAAAATGACAACCAAAATATCGAAAACTTTGAAAACCTTCAATAGAAAGTATAAACTGTGTTAGTTCGAAACAATCAACAGAAATATCATTTCTCGGATCACACATTTTGATAAGAATGAGTCCAAAGAAAAAAAAATCAATGATTTTCTAAATATTCGTTACGGAAATACGATGCTGGTGAGAATGATAATTGTCGGCTACAAACACAAAGACGACGCTGTTCAAAACAAATCTATTCGTGAAGGCATGCATTTGTCATAAATGTCCCCTGGTGTGTCTCCAAGTTTTAACCTAGTTACTACCCACCCCTAAATAACCGAATTTTTAACCGTAAGAAGTTCATATAATTTTTTTTAATCGTATCACCCCGAGCAAGGCGGTAACGTCACTGATGTGCAGGGGGCTACGTAATAGTGAAAAGATTGGAAAAGATAAAGCCGGATACCACATCCTAAACAGGGAGCAAGAGATGAGCCTCTTAACCTGTTCAATAGACGTTGGTGGAGTGTGAACCGGGCGATAGATAGATCTATCTACTCCAATTGAAAAAAAAAAAAGTGAGAAGATTGGAAAAGAGAAAGCCGGATACTACATCCTAAACAGGGAGCAAGGGATGAGCCTCTTCACCTGTTCAAAGAAAATCATGACCATGATTGAAGTCTTTTGAAACTGTTATCGTTATAATTTTTAGAACACTAGCAGTTTAGTCCGGTTTCACTCGGGTAGTTTAAGAAATAATAAGAATAAAAAAATATGATGAATTTACAAAGCAAATACTTACACAACGTCTACCCTAGTCACTTTTTTATATAGCAGTTTAGCCCTGTTTCACTCGGGTAGTTTAAGAAATAATAAGTATAAAAACATATGATGGATTTACATAGCAAATACCCAACGTCCACCCTCGTCACTTTTATAGATAGCGGTTTCATTTGGTTGGTTGGTTGGTTGTTTTGTTTTTATGGCATATCAACCTTGGCGCGTCATTTATTGCCAACTAAATTTCATTTATTTATTGCTGGTAATATCTTTTTTTTTTCAACAGTTTATTATTGTTTTTATATAAGTTTTGTGTCTAGTAATACTTATTTTCTTTTCGAGCATCAAGATTCATTGGGATTTTTTTTTTAAGGGCAGGGTCCCAAAGTCCTACCCTGTTATTTAACTCATAACTGGAGGGAAGGAACAGATTAATACCTTTCCCAAAGGTACTAGTGCTTAAGTGAATGCAGGGTATTCAACTGGAATTTGAACTCGGATCACCATTTTTTCTTTCCGAGCCGATATCCACTGCACCACAACGCATATCCGTCACTAAACGCTTACAACACCTGGTATTACCAAGCGGTCACCAGCCTGGTTTCACTCTTGTAGTTTAAGGAATAATAAGAATAAAAAACATATGATGAATTTACATAGCAAATACTTAAACAACGTCCACCCTCGTCACTTTTATAGATAGCAGTTTAGCCTGGTTTTACTCGGGTAGTTTAGGAAATAATAAGAATAAAAAACATATGATGAATTTACATAGCAAATACTTACACAACATCCACCCTCGTCATTTTATAGATATATATAACAATGTAGAATGTCTATATTGGATTAGGGTGAGAAGGGGAGGGGCAAAATATATAGATATAGATAATATAAAGGGGGTGATCGGTTCTATATTATAATCAATACATAAACTGATCCCTGACTTTGTGTGGTGATAATATATTTTTTTCTAACCCTAATTTTGGCTTTCTGAAAATTTTCAAGGTGTCGTTAGCGTTCTGAAGACGCTAAGCCGAATCTATCAAGCAAGCAAATACTTACACAGCGTCCACCCTCGTCACTTTTATAGATATAGATAAGAAAAGAATAATCCCAAAGCGTAAAATCCTTGAAAAATCAAACCCGCTTAGTTCGAAATTATCTTCTATTAAAGGCAACTCAAATAATTTTTTTTTTTAATGATATCACCCCAAGCAAAGCGAAAACGCCACTGATGCGCAGGGGGCTACGTAAGAGTGAAAAGATTGGAAAAGAGAAAAACTGGAAACCACATCCTAAGCGGGAAACAAGGGATGAGCCTCTTCACCTGTTCAATAGACGTGGGTGGAGTGTGAACCGGGCGATAGTTTTGTCTATCTACTCCAATTGAAAAAAAAAAGTAAAAAATAAAAAGAGTGAAAAGATTGGAAAATAGAAAAAGAGAAAAACCGGAAACCACATCCTAAACAGGAAACAAGGGGTGAGCCTCTTCACCTGTTCAATAGACGTGGGTGGGTGTGAACCGGGCGATAGTTTAGTCTATCTACTACAATTGAAAAAAAAATAAAATAAAAATAAAAAGAGTGAAAAGATTGGAAAATAGAAAAATAGAAAAACCGGAAACCACATCCTAAACAGAAAACAAGGGGTGAGCCTCTTCACCTGTTCAATAGACGTGGGTGGAGTGTGAACCGGGCGATAGTTTTGTCTATCTACTCCAATTGAAAAAAAAAAAGTAAAAATAAAAAGAGTGAAAAGATTGGAAAATAGAAAAAGAGAAAAACCGGAAACCACATCCTAAACAGGAAACAAGGGATGAGCCTCTTCACCTGTTCAATAGACGTGGGTGGAGTGTGAACCGGGCGATAGTTTAGTCTATCTACTCCAATTGAAAATAAAAATAAAAAAAGAGTGAAAAGATTGGAAAATAGAAAAAGAGAAAAACCGGAAACCACATTCTAAACAGGAAACAAGGGATGAGCCTCTTCACAAGTTCAATAGACGTTTAAGTAATCATTTGAATCTGTTATACTTCCGTATCGCCAAACAAACGTTAAATTTAATATTATAATAATCTTCATCCTGCGATCATGGATTTCGACATATTCCCTTTAATTATCATCTGTGAATTTCCATGTATTCTTCTAAAAGATAGTGGTCTTCCTGTTACCTTGATTATGTAAACATTGTTCGAAAATAATTCTTCTAAAAACATTTATTCGAATTTCAAATTGTTTGAATGAAAATTAATCGAAAGAACAATTATACTATATGCTAATATATCGAAGTGCACAATTTTTTATTTCAATAAAATGGTTAACATTAAAAGAGGAACTACACAAATGATAATTATTCGAAATACAAATATCATTAACCCTCTAGGGCCATTCGTATCATATTTGATACAGTATTTCCCTATAAGGAAACATTTGGTATTTCCCTATAAGGAAACATTTGGTATTCATTGACTGAGCAGTCAGTACTGCTTTCATTTGAAATTTATAAAATATTTCTCTTAAAGAAATTTTCAGGAAAATATTTCTTTCAATGCTTGTTTTCATATGATACGAATGGCCCTAGAGGGTTAATAATATAATATGATTAAGGCTTCTACTTGTCATAAAGTGGGGGATCAGTTCTATATTGTTATGAAGTAATAAACAGATCCCCCACTAATTACTACTTAATAATATAATATGATTAAGGCTTCTACTTGTCATAAAGTGGGGGATCAGTTCTATATTGTTATGAAGTAATAAACAGATCCCCCACTAATATGATACGAATGGCCCTAGATGGTTAAGAAAACAATTTATTAAGAAAAACATTCTTATAATCTTAGGTTATATAATACTGCATGCAAATAGTCAACTACAGACGTAGTTACGCGTTGAAGGATGCAACTAATTTTTGAAGTTTTCCTTTTATGTCGCGA
Organism: Ascarosepion bandense; assembly: GCA_037127315.1. Lineage (NCBI taxonomy): Eukaryota > Metazoa > Mollusca > Cephalopoda > Sepiida > Sepiidae > Ascarosepion > Ascarosepion bandense. The sequence goes on along the minus strand of JBBBDQ010001236.1, from coordinate 1,504,480 downwards.
TATTTCTTCGCGCTCTTAATATTTTGGTAACCTGATCTGACTTTGGCAATATGAATTTCTTGCGAATCCTGCTCTCTTTTAAGCGCGTCTAAGAATGTCCGTATGATGAGATTATGGGATGACACTTGTACAAAAAAGCCCTATGCCATCCTTCAAGGGCGTTGGTAGTTCTAGGTAAATCAGCATTGAGTCTCTTAATGCAAAATCACATACGTATTTCAAACAGGTATTTCGAATAATTATCATTTACTATAATTGCTCTTTCGATTGATTTTTATTGAAATAATTTACAATTCAAATAAATATTTTTCGAATAATTGTTTTCGATCAATTATTTTCGCACAATTTTCTCCATACGATCGCCATATCCTCAGTTTTCTTTCTCTTAAACTGGTTACCGCCAATAACTAGGGAGTCGTGTTTAAATGCTATTTAACCCATAGCAAGGGCGTTAATATGTGAATTCGGATTTTTTCGAGGATATAAATGTAAAAAAAAAGCGTAGCAATCTAGACCAGACTTTTAACTTTGTCTTTTATCACACTTATTGCGAGTTTCAAGTTCATTTTTAGGAAATTTGAACATTAAAGATCGATTTTCATTTACTGTTTCAACAAATTACTATACAAAGGAATCGAATTTACTCACTTAAAATTAAAGTCCGCAACCTTTAAAGAAAGTTTGAAGAACTATAATTGCAAAAAAAGGCAAACTCGAAGATTTGGTTACTAATCTAGCCACTAAAACCTTCTGCTAAAAAGTCAAGTCTTACGAGAAGAACGAACAGGAAATTATCGTCGACAGAAAAAGTAACAAATCCTTTTGAAAACCGAATCTTCGAGACGCCTCTCTGCTACCAACACCTTTGCCTCGAAATTGATGCAGCCATTGTTCTCAGATAAAATCTCCATCTTTCCTTTTCTCTGAAAAAAATACAAATGTTTTGTAATTTGAAGAACTCGTGATCGGCAAATTTAAATTAATTTCAGAGTTCATTTTGTCTGCAAGGAAACCTTTGCTATTAAATGAGAATTGTTAATAAACGTGATCCCAACAAGATTCCTTACAAGGCAAATGTTAAGCGTTTCATTTGCCCAAGCATAAATCGTTGATAGAATTGTTAAAGCGGCCAATGAGATAGAAATGATAAGTGTGAAGAGGCCAAAGGACAGTGAAAATGGAAGCCACTAATTATCACTGAAGAAAGATGAATAAATATTCCCGTAAAAAAAAAACTCCGGGCAATAGGGATAGATCGGCCAGCAAGCCATACGAGAAAAGATTTTATTTCCGTAAGCAATCAAGTGAGAACTTAATGAAATCATGAAAATAGTTTGTTGAACAGATGTTGTAGGCTATAAGTTTGTAAAACAAAATTAATTCTCTAATCTAAAGTGGAAGAAGGTTAAAATAGAAAAGAAAACAGGTTTTCGAATTGAACAGATGCTTCCGGCTTTGAAATGGTTTTTCTTTTGCTTTGTTCTAGACCTCAACTTAATGGCAACCTGTCACCATTGTCTCATGCTTTTCAGGCTTTCCGACGTCATTCAGCAGTCAATGATGATTGTTGACAGCATCATCTCGAACAAGTGGAAGGAAAAAAAAAACTTCTAGCATGGCAGCCATTTTGGCTTTTCATTCATTTCTTTATTGCTAAAAGCAATTGGGAAGTACCAATCACATCGTCAGCGATAAAGAATGATCGTTGTTATCCAAAACGGAAAATTTTAGAGAAAGTTTAGTTTTTAAACCAAAAAGTTTTAAGAAGGCTTTCAATTTTAAAGAATGAGAATCGTTAGTAGTGGAAAATAGAAACGCTATTCCATTTGATTGTTTGCCACAAAGATTTTACCATTTTCTCACAATCATTTACTATTACTCTTTGTGGACAAATACAGTTATATTTTCCTTTTATGTGTATTCCATTAAGACGTTTTAAAGAAAGAAATTGTTTTTAAAAAATATCTTTTATTTAAACAGATCTATTGAGTTTGATATTGAAATACGGCATAGCGTCCTTCACCGATTCATCAGAACTGAAAAATTAATCAAGCAAATTTAAAGATCAAATCTCAATTATTGCACTTAAAGAATTCTATATGAAATTTACGGAAGGCGACCTAATGATGACTGAAATTTATACTGGTTCAAAAGTTCTTATGAAGAAAGCCTCTTCATAACAGCGTAGAGTTTAGCGTTTCTTTTACAGTATGATCTTTCTGTCTTCACATGTATTTATATTCTTTTACCATAAAAAGAAAAAAAAACCTCTAGTATGGCAGCCATTTTGGCTTTTCATTCATTTCATTATTGCTAAAAGCAATTTGGAAGTACCAATCACATCATCAGCAATAAAGAATGATCGTTATCCAAAACGGAAAATTTCAGAGAAAGTTTAGTTTTTAAACCAAAATGTTTTCTGCCTTCACATGTATTTAAATTCTTTTGCCATATTATTTTTCAGCATATCGATTATTAACCTCCCCATGGAAAGGTCAGAAAATTGTCTCGTACTCTATCTGAGTGCTTGTCATGGAACATTAGATAGCAAGCTCCTTTCGCAGACATCGTTCTTAACCGAACATCCTGCTATTCTGAACCTGTGTTAAACGAAGGTAATTTTATGGTTGGAAGAGCAAAATAGCAGCTGGTGAAAAATAATTGTTCGCTGGGATTGTAATCTTTACAGAAACAATACAACCGGCCTGCGGAACTGGTCAAGTGTTCGTTGTCTTTAGCCGTTGTGTGGATTCGATTTTCAAATTTGTTACTTGTATTTTATTTAATTCATTTTTCTTTCTGCAAACGTTGAGTATAAAAATTGTAGAAAGTACCAAAACTTTTGACTTATTAGCATAACACAACACTTAATAAATCCAGGGCGTAACTAATAAAACAACAACTTTTTAGGCAAAATTCGACTTTATCCATCAAGATAGTCTCCTTCTAGTGTGATCCACTGATTTAAACGCTTCTCTAACAATTCGATGCCTTTTTTGTAGAACGATTTGTCTTTGTCCTCAAAATACGCCTCAGTTTCCGATATCACTTCACTGGAGCCAAATCTCTTTGTCTGGAGAATTCTTTTAAGATATACAAACAGACAATACTCTCTGGAGGCCAGAAACGGAGAATAGGTTGGTTACGGAAGAAATTCGAAGTGCAATTCACGTAGTTTTGCCATCTTTGCGAACGACTTGTGACACGGTACGTTGTCTTGGTGAAAGATCACTTTTTTTCATCTTCATTTGTGGCCGTTTTTTGGTGATTTCTTCTTCCGAACGCAGCGCTAATGCTATATGATATTCGCTATTGATGGTTCTTCCTTTCTCAAGGTAATCGATGAACAAAATACCTTGCGAATCCCAAAATACTGAGGCGAAAATCTTGCCTGCTGATGTCTGAGTCTTTAGTCGCTTTGAACGGCTTTCATCTGCCGCCGTCCACTCAGCTGACTGCCGATTTGACCCCGGAGTGAAGTGGTGGCTCCACGTTTCATCCAGTATCACACATTTACGCAAAAAAAACCCCTTCTTGTTGCGTTGAAGCGTTTTTGTTTTAGATCGACTGTGAGTACAGCTTTCTCATTGACAAATGTTCATGCAAAATGGTGAATACACTGCCTTCTGATATATTCAACTCCTTTGCTAACCCATGCAATTTCCATATACGTTCGGCCAAAACGAGTTTGTGGATGTTTTGGTGTTTTCCGTGATAACTGTCGATTTTGGGCGACCTGAGCGTTCAGCATCATTTGTTCAGTAACTTCATACCACCCTTAAACCGTTGTTTCCGACGAAGCAGAGTCTGAATAACACTTATCAAGCCATTGCTTTGCTCGAACAGTATTTTTCCCATCAGAAAGTAATGCTTTATCAACACACGAAATTCAGATTTTCCATTGTTTTGAAAATTTGCAACAGTCTGTCAGTCAGTCAGTCAGTTAAGTGCCATACGTGATACACGCTTGGGAGATCATGTCTCGAAAGAGACATGACTGACTGGACAGAAGATTATCCCGCAGTAGGTTGCCATTGCTTTCAGCGGTAGACTGGTTGCCGACCAAGGCTATAGAACCCAATCTGTCCTGCTATTTAACCCATAACTGGAAGGAAGAGACGGATTAATACCTTTCCCAAGGGTATTTGCGCGTAAGTGAATACAATGGATTCAGCTGGAATTCGAACTCGGCTCCCCGATTTCTCGTTCCGAGCCGATATCCACTGTACCACACAAACTAATAATCCGATTAGGCCCAAATTTTGTCACGTGCCATTTGAAGGTTAGTACTTTATAAAAATCATATGGATTTTTTTATTAGTTGAGCCATCTATATGTAAGGCCCGGGACTTATTTGTTAGTAAGATTGGTATCACTAAAATACTTTTTATATAAATAAAAAAATGCTAAAAAAATATTTGGATTTTGGTATTAATTATTTGACGCTAAAAAACCAACAATCACTCAATCTAGATTACAGGGTGCGATAGATGAATTGTCGTTCAAATTACGCAAAAATGTAAATCACAAGGACATCTCATTTTAACAGATATATTTACCAAAATTACACAAAAATATCTTGAAACACTAAAAAGCAGATTTATTCAATAAAATCGCTATTGGCTTCAATCACAGCGTCTAGATGGCTCTGGAATCTTCTGCAACTCTTATGAACGGTCTTTTTTTCAAGTTAGTGAATGCTACCATAATCCTTGCTTTTAGTTTATCATTGACTAGCAGTATAGCCCGGCGTTGCTCGGGTGTAATGAAAGCTTTAAAACTAATCCATGGTCCTGGTAGCTCAGGTTCTTTGGACATTGGCACGAAAGACTAAAAAGCAATAGTTGTTTCCAGTTAAAGCAAAACAGCAGACTGAAAGAAAAATGAATGGATGTAAGTCAAATTTTGATTTCCTGGTATCGATATCAAATAAGTTTGTTTCGTCGTAAACTGAATTTTGAAGGCTAAATAAGTCATCTGAGTAAATGGTATCATGGCTGAGAGTAAGAACTACAATTATATCTACTTAGAGCCAAACCCGAAGCAAAAACTAAAATAAAAGGGCTGAAAAAATACAGGTAGATAAACAGATACACACACAAATATCTTGCCTTTTATATATGTATATATATTATCGATTTTCTGCACTATTGTAAGAACTGTAACCTTGAAACTTCTGAATATCGTTTCTTATGTCTTTGTCTATGAGTGTATCAAATTTGATTAAAATTGGACCATTCCTTCTATAACCCGATTTTTTCGATTATCGATTTTCGATATTTATCGGGGGCACCTCGACACAAAAACTAGCTAAGAACACTTGCAGTCGCTTATAGTACAACTGTGTAAATTTTCAAGAAAATCGGTTCAGCCGTTTCGGAGTCTATAGGTAACGGACACACACACACATACAGGCAGACACAGACAAAGTTGATTTATAAATAAGTTTAGATTTAGATGTTACAATGAATTGTTGATTTCTCGCTCAACCACGCCCCACACATAATAATCAAGGAGAGTAAGGGGGTCAAATGTAATTGATGTTGTCGCAGAAATTTTTTAACGGCTATGACTGGCTTCTCTTGCTTGTGTGGCGTGGTGCAGAGTCCTGTAGCCAGTCATCGGGTCTCTCAGCAGCTACTCTCTGGACCTAGGGCAGCACTATCTCCTCAAGACATTTGATGTCGGCCCCTGTGTTGAGTCTAAGGGCCTGTGGGGAGATAAATGGAGACTCTCACTCGTGTACACGCCAACGACCTTCGTAATCACCATCAGACACATCCAACTTTTTCTGAATCTTTTGATTGACACTCAAACAAACTGAAATATTCGTATTGGAGCTCCCGACGTGAATGTCAAGCAGTGCTGTATGGAGTTTCCAAATTTCTGGCGGATTGAATTGCGTCATTGTGTTCTTTTTCTGACAGAAGCTGCCCAACTGACCCTACTAAACTAAGCAATGAACAAAAAACAAAAACAAACAAAAAACAAGCATGCGCGAAAATAAATAATGACAACTCATCCATCGCACACTGTATATTAAAGATTTGCCTCAGAGCGTACTCCGATCTTTCGTGAGTATCTGTGTGGATGATATAACCGTTTATAGGTTCACTTCCAACAATCTGGATGGCTAGAACCTTGTTCGTCCTGGATTTGATGATAAACTACATCCGGGCAACAAGAGAATACTGCTGTCATATATGGCGTCCCTGCTGTTCATCTCAGTGTTCTTGACAGGCTCCAAAAGAGAATCTGTGATGTGATAGTGCCCAACTTGGCAGCTCGACTCCAGTCACTTTCTCACCGGTGGGATGTGGCTTCCCTCTGTCTATTCTACAAACATTTTCATGGCTTCTACTCTGACGAGCTTAAGTCACTGGTGCCCCCGTCACTGGAATTTACTTGTGCAACCAGACTGGCAACAAGGTCCCACCCACTTACAGTTAAATCAGCCAAATTCAGCCGTCGATTCTACTCCATCAGCTTCTTTTCTCGCACTTTCCGCCTGTGGAACTCCCTTCCGAATACTTACGTTCCTGACGGCTACAATCCCAGGAATTTAAATGCAATGTCAATTCCCATCTCTTATCCACTTGACTCCAGTTCTTTCTACATTACCCTGTATATCTTGTTTTTTTCCTTTCTCTCTACCTTCACAACTGTCTTCACACCTGTGTTCCCATTCTTCTCTTGTCCTTTCTCTGACACCCCCTGTAACTGGTCCGTTTTTCTCTTCACTCTTCTCTTGTCTAAACTTTTACCCTTATGTAGCCCCCTGCGCATCAGTGGCGGTACCGCCTTGCCTGGGGTGAAATGATTTAAAAAAAGACCTCTGATCGGAAGATGGGAGGCTTTAAAGAGCGTGGCACCACCTCTCTTAATTACTGTAGTTTCCAGGTCCACCTTGCTACCAAGAAAATTGAATTTCAGCATTAAATAACCCATAAGGTGTTGATATGCCGTTAAACAAACAAACCAGAACGTAGTAACTCAAGTCACCTTGTGATGTGGGCCAGGTAGCTCACTGTGGGGAATACTGTTTTGTAAAATTCAATACGGTCCAAATATAAACTAGTAACATTCTAGCACCAACGGGTAGACCCTTAACTGCCACGTTCATGACAGGTGGCTCATCAAGGAGGTTCCTTACCTTGAACGCCTATTAGGACTCCAGCCCACCCCAGACCTCAAGTGGAGCTCATATATACGATCTATTGGTAAAGATACAGGGAAAATGGTTGTGTCATTATACCGCTCCCGTAAATATCTACCCACGCAGCTGCTATAGTCGAGCTTTACAGGCCCTGGGTATGACGGTAAACTGCATCCGGCAGCAAGGCCTCTGATTAGGAGGTTGTGAGGAGCATGAAACCACCTCTTAATTGCTGTTGTTACCAGGTCTACCATGACACGGGGTGGTAGCACCTGTTAAGGCCCCAGCTATGGGTAAATAGTTAACCCTCCAAACAGGGGTCTAAACACTATGAAAGTATAAAAACAGACTTTTATGAAATATATACATTAAAATATTTGAATTAAAAATATTACCAACAATACGTTTTTGAAGGAAAAAAATTACCAACAAAAATGCGTTTTTTGAAGGAAAAAAAAATATTGTAATAATACATTTTTTTCCATACTAAAACTACTAATGCTTCAGCATTAAATGACCCGAAGGGGTTGGTATGCCGTAAAGCAAAACAAACCAAACCAGCTTTACAACAGCCAGATCAGGAATATTGCTGCCCAGTCCTCATCTGTCCGTCTTCAAAAGCATCTACGCGGCATTGTGGTTTATGAACTGCTCTTATCTTATAACCTCCTTTTTTTTCTCACTTCTCTATCGCTATTTCCATGGCATGTGTTCTGGCGCGCTACATTCTTCTACTTGATTATACTTCACTGCATTTTAAAACCTGTATGAAATAGTTTAAAATTGAATAAAATGCGCATAATATGCCTAAACTATTATTTATATTTGTTACAGGTTTTGTCAAGCTATGTGAAATCGTTCCATTACTCTTGATCCTTAACATTTGAACCAACCATGCCACAAGGGTGAATCGTCGCCCCTCTTTTCGTTCCACTGATTGTAGAACAGACTCCAGGTGGAATGCTTTCCCCAATTACTACAATCTTGATCTCTTCAAGTCTATGTTTATTCATTATCTTTCCTGCATATTTCAATAAATTTTACGTATTGCCTTTTCTTACGTTCATACAACACGACACTTTAACCCCCTATCTTGAGTGACTCTTGGGTCTTGTATTAGGGAAATATAAATATAAAATGTAATTTTGTTGGATGAAATAGTTTTGTGTTTTGCTACCGGAGTCCGTTCTTGATGTTGCCATCCATAATTAGAATTTCGAATGTTGAATTTTTCAAGGAGCTTTCTTTCACAATGTTTCTTTCACTTTTATTCTCGGGCCTGACTCTTGAATCTGACTTAGCAAACTCTACAAACTTTCTACCTGTAAGTACTTTAATATTGATAAGCTTCCTCAACACTAAAGAAGAATTCTTTTCGACCTTCGTCACTCATCTTAAATTGCTTTTCCTCCTTTTTCAAGATAACTCGAAAATCTTTCCGTTGATTTTTCTCTTCGAGGCGCGGACTTCATATCAATATTTTGCCGAGGCACCAGGGCAAATTGAAATTTTGGGATAATTGCTTATTTTGTCATTCAAAAGCGAATATTTTGTTTCAAAGTCAATAAACTGTTGTAAATCTCACAGTCCAAATCATCAACGATCAATCATCATAATTTGTTTTTATTAATACAGGTAGTTGAACTTTATGCTGGATATCTGTGTGACTCCATGCATGATAGGAACTGTTAAAGAAAGGTCTTCATTGCAGTATCTGTGGATATGTACAAATACGAATGGATTTACTTACTTCACAAATTTGCTATATGCTGCCTTATGATTTCACTTGCTTTCCCGACAGCTACAATCTCCTGGGGTTTAAAAGTAAGGTTTAAATGTAAGGTTTAAATGTAAGGTCAATAGTCACCTCCTAACACACTAACTCGCATCCATTCTCTCAAACACTCTTCCCATCTGCCCAACCCTCATCCTCGCTATCCTTACTCATCTGTCACCTTCCTCCTGACATTCCCTATATCTAACCACTCTTTCTCATCACTTTCCCCTATGTAACCCCCTGCGCAATAGTGGCAGTGGAATGCCTTTGCCTGGGGTGAAATGATTAAAAAAAAATGTATTTGAATGTTGTTTTTTGTTGTGGATCTTCGTCGCCAATTTGTTGTGGCAAATCTGAACGCAACTCTTCGTTGCCAATTTGTTGTGGAATTGTGGCGAAATTTCGCCGCAAAGTTATAGTGACCGGTTTGGTCGGAAGTAAGACACAGAAAACAGAAGGTAGGTTCAAAACAATGTATTAGTATAACAAGAACATAGATACAAATATGTGTTAGTAATTAAGAAAATAGAAATAAGTCCAAACGGTA